>JAECUM010002001.1:0-113543 GCA_016617855.1 Megalonaias nervosa
TGTTGAATGGTCTAAAATGGTATTCAGGGAGTTTACTGGAAAAGAAAAACAGTGCACTGGTGATCGGTGGAATTATTATGGGCAGAAGAACTGAAGTTGGAACTTTATGGGGAGTATTATAGAAATGTACACACCTCAACCAGTTATGCATTTACAACCACAATAATTTCCTTGGGACACTGACACTGAATATTTTACAGAGGAAGATTTGCAACAGCAACAACATGCAGTATGTATACCCCATACATCTGCACCTGTATTACCCTGTACAAAAACACCAGAAGATCAACAACATGAACGAGAACATGAACAATTTAAAAAGTGATTGGCACAACAACTTAGACCCTCAATTTCGAATACTGGAAGAACAATCTGAATAAATAACAGAAGAAATAAAAAGGTATCAGTGACAGCCAAAACAAACACCTGCTGCACCCAAAACAAGACAACCTGCTCCACCCACTAAAAAGCAACAACCAAAACAAACAGAAGACCTTGGTGGACTGTGTGACCTTAACGATGGATTGATTGGAAACAATTGTGGAATTAGTTTATGTAGGCATTAATGCACCAGAAGTCATTAATGAAGTTACATTGATTTATCAGCAGTTGCTCATGTAAGATGTCATGGACAAAAGTATATAGTGCATGTTGATGCATGAACTTGCTGAATATATCAATGATGTATATGACAAACAAAGTTCCTACACCGATGATGAGTTCTGAAATGATTGAGATGATGCATGCGAAAACACTTCATGTTTTACTTGAAATTTATGTTGTGATGCAACAGGTTGCTGTAAATACAGTTCAGAGCATTGCGTCAATGATTACAATCTCATCAACAAAACAAGATTCAGTGTGACTTTTCCTGCACCTATTACAGCTTGGGAATCATGCACACAATAGCATTGCTGTGAGTTTATTACAGTTTGCGTAATATCTGATCACAACCATTTCATTGTTAGCCCACAAATAACACACTTGTGTTTTTGATGGATAATGGTGCAACCTGGCAAAATGTTGAACTTCTGTTGGGCACATATTCGACAGAGAATTCTGCTACTAACTTGTAAAGGCTCAACAATTTTTATACACAAACACGAACCCACACTTAGTTCTGTCATCTCAATTAAATCTGCACCACATGTGGCTGAAATTGCATTTTTAGGTTGGCCTGACAACATTTCAAATGATGATGAATTTGACATATGGGATATCATATTGTGCTGACACTGTGAGGATTACTTCAACAATGCATATCAATTTAACTTGTGACATTGTCAGTGTTAGTTATAAAAGCAGGTCTAAAATGATAGGCATGGCAGTTAAAGGATATATACTGTTTGGGTTTTCACCAACCATGGAATCAGGTGATTTGATATTGATTACACCTGCAGTATCTGTGTATCTTCCATGTAATAATAGTTGGTTAACACATATTCATTTTACCCTTTGTGAATCAAGACATGCACGTTGTTGATCTGCAGGGTGAAACCGTAATGATACATTTTACATTAGAGATTGCCCTGACATTTAAATATAATAATGACAGTCATATGTGGACATGTGAAACCAGTGCATGTTGATAATGTGAGAAAACCCATTTATGTGACATATTATGGAACTGGCCTCAGTGATGTTATTCACGGATTGTTTACAGGTCCACCAAAAGTGCTTGGGGCTCTATCCTCACATGCTGCACCAACTGCTAAACAAGTTGCAGTGTGAGTCATTGATAGCATCAAAAGTCTTGCAGTACATTGGATGAAACAAATGGGATCACAGGCTGTTCAGTTGCTTCGAGATCGACTATGACAATTAGTGACTCAAGCAATACCTAAAGCAGTTACACTACCATTGACAGAAACAATGCTGCCTGCACTTGGTAAAATCCTTAATGAAGCTGCTCAACAACAATTGACAGATTCAGTGATTGCAAATCTAGTAATGGAGATTAGATCTGGAAAGTGGAACTTTCTCAAATGGTATTAAACAAAATCACTAATGTATAGACAATGGCTCAATTCAAAGATTATCTGACCCTGCATTTGACATGGGCCTGCCTGTGTTAGTGGATTGAGCAAACAAGATTTTCAGTATTATTCATGCCAGGCAAGAGACCCCAATCAATTAAAATTAGAACAGCAAGTGCAGGTTTTTTCCTTCTATGTAAGGCATTTTTGGAAATTGAGGGAAAACTTGTACATGCTGACAACAATACCAATTATGATGCAAACGTCCAAGTGGGATTTGTCAACTGATCATTCAGATAATAGACTGGCCAGAGATGAAATTCATTTCAAATCACTCAACGTTTGTCCTGATGGGTATTTAATCACCTTTGGTCTTAGTGTACAAGATTAGTTTTATCATTACAGATGTAATCGATTCTCTCTGTGATGATGAAATTGTGGAATTTACTGATGGGGTGTTGGATCAACTGCACCAGATGCTAACTCTGATAACAATTTTGCTTGCTCCACTTCTTGATGAATATCTGCATCAAAGTGGTGTTACCAAACACTCATATGAAATGGCATCTAATTTTGTTAAGGTCCAAGTAGAAATAGGAACCACCCTGATGTACCACAAACAACTTGAGGTCAACTTGGAATATTCGCATGTGCATGTGAAATTGCCAAGCTGCTGACTACTCCACTAGGTACAAAAACACTCCGGGATTGTTGCTACAATGGCAGACTGGAATTCACTGCTGTATCCACCCCGATTATGGTCACTAGTGAATATTTTACTTAAATATTGATTCAATTGAGACTAAAAAGTATTCACTTTTATTCAACAAGAACGTGTGTGTGTGCGTGTGATTTGGATTTTTAATCTAGCTTTAACAATTTTTCAGTCATACTGCTACAATGTCTGCAGTGTGGCAGTTTACAGTGATGTCTAGCACTGGGACATAATGCCACATACATATAGCATCATGTCCCACCCAGTCACATTATCCTGACACCAGGCCGATTAGTTCTAACACTAACCCATTAATGCTGAGCACCAAGTGAGGTAGCTGCTAGTATCAATTTTATAAGTCTTTGGTATGACATGACAGGGGTTCAAACCCATGACCTCCCACATCCAAGGCAGATGCTCTAACCACTTAGGCCACCAGAGTGGTAAACAAGAATATACTTGTCCGTGTAACAGTTACTGGGCAAAGACGATTGTCAGATGTAAAAGGTATAGGTGTAATCAGTGTGTTTTAAATGAAAGTGGTGCTAGACCACCAGAATTGTGGGAGATTTAAACTTTCCCAAGAAGAGTTTTTCTATAATTGTATGATAATTGTACTAGTAAAAAAGAATAATTGGCTCGAAGTGCATGTGCATAATTTGCATCTGGATGTGATGAGTCTGGACAGGGTCTGCCAGTGGTGCAATTGTACTACACAACTGTATTATTAAAAGAAGAATTATGATGGACTCTCAATATTACCAACATGAAAAATTAATCAAAGCAGAACAACAGCTATGAGATAAAATCACCAAGAGAACCATATAATAGTTACATACAAATGCACTTGTTTGGTGGTAGATGTTATGTGTGATCTTGCTGCAGCAGCAACTGTTGGTATTAGTGTGACTGGAATTGCAACCACGAAAACCATCATAGGTGCACCAGTCATAATTGTTGTTGAGAGCTATATTGATAGTAATCGGTGTCTCAGTTGGTGCTAGCATATTATTTTTGATACAATTACATTCATTAGTATGTGTCTATTCAGAACTGCTTGCAGTGGCAAAAAGCAGTCTCAACACAATTAGTAAACTGTATTCAATGGCTATATAGGATAAAATAATTAGTGCGGCCATGCTCTGTACTGGCAGAAATGAAAAATCGCTATCAACTACGAGCACAAATAAGAAACCATGCGGTTGTGGATATACAGACAATAAAAGTTGAGTAAACAATCTTCACTTTTGTGGATTATTAATGTTAATCATCCATGGGATGCACATAGTATATAGCTTGCTTGCCAGGTCATAGGGGGTAGAGGCTGTGTCAATTATTAGGACCAAAAAGGACAAGAAAGGGAAAAAGGGGCATAATTACACTACTACTTGTCTTGTATGAAATTCAGTTGCACTTGATAACGCAGTAGGTGGTCACTATTTAAAATTGTGATTAAACTAAACTACTATCCTACTTTTATGAGACCAAATGATGATCTGGATAAGTTCAATAGATACTTTTAATAATTTATCCCAAACTTTAGTTCCTAAAAAATTTCACAAAACTTGAACTTTAATCTTAAATCCACTCTTAGTACACTACATATTGTCAGAGAGCTCTTAAACAAAAAGCTCTGACCCCAAATTAGCTGTCCCCATTCATCTCCTTCCTTTCCAAGTCTCCCTTGGGTATTTTCTCAAAAAGCATGGTGGTTAATTTAGAATGATTCATGATCATTCTTATCCAAAAGGAGAATCTATAAACACTGGTATTCCATTAGAAATCACTTCCATTCAATGTGGCACATTTGATAGGGTGGAACACTTGATCAAGCAGTACAGAAAAGACACTTTAATTCACAAAGTTTGATACTAAAACTGCTTCCTGACAATCCCCATTCATCATGTCTCATTATTTACTTGACTTCACTTGGGAAAGCCTATATTAACTTTGATCGCCCTCTATCCATTGGTTGCATTGCTTCATGCCAATTATTTGAAATTTAGTGGATTACCTCTAGGTGGATTATCTCAACGTATGTTAAGGTTGTTTAAATATCCCACATATTTGATGATTTCTTATGTGTTGGGCCCTGGTCAGAGATTTATTTCTGGGATTTAAAAGTGGCATTCTTGGCTTTTGCCCTCTGGGTGGTGAGTGCCACATGCAAGACTACCCTTAGTTTTTAAAGATGACCTATTTCCTACCACCTAAATGAGGAACAGTTGTGTTGAAGTCATCAGAGTGCTTACTGTGCTCTTGATGCAGAGTAATTATACTTATGTGTGTAATTATACTTATGTATGTAATTATACTTCTATGTGTATGTTTATATTTCACTACAGTTATGACCAGGAAATTTGTGGATGATATAATGAACAATAGAGCAAACTGGGCTAAATACACATTTTAGCTAAGGTACACAGTATAATGAACATGGAGATTTGTATCTCAATCTCTTACTGAAGTAAGGCACTAGGTACTCAACTGATTCATACAAATGGCTCTGAATGTATTTACAAATTTACAATTTTGTGTTTTATTAATAACTATGATTGAAGGTCGAAGCCAATTATCCAAGAGGAAGGTTTTTAACTGCATGAGTTCAAAGCTAATGAACATAAGGGACAGTTAACAGATTTGTTTTTGATTGGACTAAACTGATGTCAAAAGACAGTCTAGGTCCTATCTCCTTGCCTAGTTGTGTGCCATACGGACACGTTCAGGGTCATTTTGACTCCTGTGAAAACCTGTTTTCATGTGATGGTGTACACATGAAATATGTTTCTTATGCAAATGAATAGTACTGTAGGTCACAGACACAATTACCATGCCCTTATTTCGTCTAATAATTTCATTAATGTGTACCTATCCACCATCCCATTCCATGCCCCAGTTTCATTTAGCATATGAAAATGTTTTCCTCAAACTGCAAGTTTTGCATATCTTTCTTTTTGCTTTGTTGATAACAATTTTTCAGAGAATATTCAGCACGTATCAGGAATTAAAAATACATTCATCAAATACTGAATTTTCCTTACAGCAGTCTTCCCTTATATCCAAGGAACTTTTGAGACTTCCTCAATTATTCTTTAAAGAATAAAAGTTTCCATATATTAAACTTTGAAAGTGATCTTGCTACTAACTCTACCTCTGACAGAACTATTGATATCGTATGAAGTGTCATGAGCAAGGTTATGTAATATCTTAATTTGAAAAGGACATTTTGAGAATTTTAGTGAAACTGGTGCCTGCTTCTGGACTGATTATCTTCTCTCTATAGGAAAGAGCGATACTGACCCCCATAAAATCGATTAATCACTGATGAAAAGAAATTTGAGAGAAATGCCATTAGTGTCACTCATTTGAAATACATCATTATTTCTCTTTTTTTCAAAGCTGCTGAAAACATGCCATATATCAGAAGAACCAACTAACCTGTACACCCAGTATGCCAAATATGATGAAAAATGTGCAGCAAATTAAGACAATATTTCCTATTGGCCGAAGTGATGATAGTAATGTTTGGACAACAAGCTTCAGTCCAGGTGCCCTGCTAATTACACTGCAATAAAAAAAGTAAACCAAGGTGAGTTCACATCAAAATGTGTAAAATGTGCATGAACAGATCAGTCCACTTAATTTGCCTCCAGCCCCATCCCATCCCCCATTTTCGAAATAAGCTAAAATTGTTGCCGCTCATAATGTATTATTATCATCTACGATTTTTCAATCCAAATTACCAATTTTATAAACACAAACACAAATTAGTTACTTTCACACAAGTATACTAAAATTTTAACCAGTTTAATGTAGGTTTTATCACATCAATAAATTGGACAAAAATACTTTTTGACCTTAAGTTGTTGAAAGAAAGTAAATACATGCAAATATAAGTTAATAAATTCAATATTTAACTTCAGAATCTATAAAATGTGAATTTAAGACTAGAAAGTCATTTGACAATTTGCCCTAAAACAGTCTGATGCAATCATATCTTCAAAGCAGACCTGTCTTTAAAGCCGAGTTAACTTCTCTTAATACAAAATGCTGATAATATGCACTCACATTCAGGAGAGTGTAACTTTGTTTAATACAATGATTCTTATTAAAAATGTTTTCTAGTATCCTATGTACTAGTCAAAAAGAAGAAAATACTTCCATTACTGTCAGCATACTTTTAATTGCATTTCATGCAAGTTATTGCTGTATGATTATGGTCCAATAAATTTTATTTCATTATTTTATAGCTTGAATCATCATGGATATCTCTGCAAAGTATTTGAAAAAATGTAATGGTAAAAATTCGATAAAATGTTGCAAAAGTGTTTCATCCTGGGCAAAATCCCAGTGAATTCAGTGTTAAAATCTGTCATACTGCAGTGATGATGCTAGTATAAAAACAAATTCAGTGGCCTTCCACATTTTTCTGGAAGTTAATAATTTCAGTAGTCTCTGCCTTCACTCTGTTCAGTCTGTTTAATGAGACAGAGTCCATGAACTCTCTGCCAGTGCAAAGTCATTTATGAATCACAGACTTCAACAAATCCTCAGTTTACATTGACATATATTTTATTATTATTTGTCGTTATCATACCACTTTCTCAGGTGTATGTGTAGCGCTTAGAAACTGGAAAAATTATTCTCACTGCAACTTAACAAACTACATTAAAAAGCGATCTCTAGGAAGTGACCAAGATAGTCATACCGTAGAGGACGCAGAGTTCTAAGGAGCCGGAAAACTCTGAGAATTCCAAATATCCTTGGACTGCTCTGGGCTTGCAGTGTGATAAGTATATCAACCAGCGATATGACAACAAGGGCGCCATCCATTATGTTCCAACCACTCTTCAGATAGGCATGCTTTCCTATCAATAATCCCTTGGATAGAACCTAAATAACGTTAATTGTGATAGAATAAAAATATGGTGAGGCTGCTAATGGGTTATATAAAAATAGAATCATTTACCAATTGTGTACTATAAAGCAATATTCAAATTATCAGACATAAATAAATAATTTCTGGTCGTAGTTGTATAGTTATGAATATTTTTAAGTACCTGATGATACGTGAATTGCTTGGGCAGAAAACAGCAAATTTACTAATATGGAATAACTGGTTTATTTACTCTCAGGTCACATTCCAGCGATATATGAGGAAAATCAAGGCAGTTATGTACAAATGGTTATACCAATACTAAAGGGTGAACATGAAAGGAAATAACAAGGAATTAACAGCTGTTATATTTGATCTAGTACCGAAGTTTTTCTTCAAGTGAAACTTGCATTGTTGATCCCAAAAAGTACATTCAAGCCAACGATGAAAGTTATCACAAATTTTGCACTACTACATACTATTCATTTCCGGTCATGTCTAGGTATTCCTTTCCTACTGGAGACCTATGGTTACTGTTTGAAACTTTGTAAACATTTTATGCAACTTTCATGGCAAGCTTCATAGATAATATTCTAATTTCAATTCAAATTTAAAAAAGCATAAGTTGTCTCTTTTGATGTCATTCATATCAGATTCACAGGCTTGTGTTATACATGTGTATTATATATATATATATATATATAGATATAGATATAGATATGAGTACTTTTCCATACATAGAACAGATCTTAAAAAATCAAGATGTACTTTTTCAATAAGGTCTATATTACATATCCCCAAATTTCAGTCGTATATGAAATAGGTGGTATAGTCTATCAGTTTAAGCTGGCAATCAAACTGAGAAATTCAGCTTTTAAGTGCATTTGTGTAACATAAACAATGCTCTGCTGGCTATAATTACTAAATTTTCTTGTTGCCTATAATTACAAAATTTTCTTGTTGCCTGTAATTACAAAATTGTTGTTGGCTGGCTAATAATTAATATAATTACAAAATTGTTGTTGACTGGCTATAATTACTAAATTCTTGTTGGCTATAATTATTAAATTCTTGTTGGCTACAATTACTAAATTCTTGTTGCCTATAATTAAAAAATTGTTGGCTGGCTATAATTACTAAATTCGTTTTGGCTACAATTACTAAATTCTTGTTGGCTATAATTACTAAATTATTGTTAGCTACAATTACTAAATTCTTGTTGGCTACAATTACTAAATTTGTGTTGGCAATAATTACTAAATTCTTGTTGGCTACAATTACTAAATTTGTGTTGGCTATAATTACTAAATTCTTGTTGGCTACAATTGCTAAATTATTCATATCAATCATACAATATTTGTACTCATCTACCACATTTATTTTTTGTTATAAAATATGAAATTATGTCTTTTTATTCTACCCTACCCAATACCTACATCCCTACCCAATACCTACATTTTTTTGGTTTCTTAAACAATTGGTCAGTTTCAAGGTTAGAAAATAATCAGAAAACAACTGATCACTTGAAACACATCTTTCTCATTTAGTCAGCAAGTTATACAGTGTCATCTGCATAAAACAAGCAGCAACTCATTAAAATATGTATAAATTATTACCGTACATTATTACATAACCTTTGCAATCATTATATTTTGGAAAGGTCTCTACAGCATTAAAAAGTCTGAGAAATTTTCTTGATGCTGAACACCAGTATCACCTGTGAGAAATCCTGAAAAATTACCTTTAACATGTGATATAACTTTTTTGATAAAGGATATATATATATATATATATATATAAAACTAACTTTAAATTATTTCCCAGTGACTAAACTAGATGACAATTTGGTACAAAGACCAAAATTCCAAGGATTATCAAAGACTTTATTAAAATCTATGAATGTGCAGAAATATCCATTATATGATGGTCTATCGCTAAAATGTTGTATATTTGCAACTTATAAGATGCCAGGGAGCATCAATCAATGAATTCTATAACAAAACTTACCTTTATAGTCATTTCAAGCATGAATATCACAGTGAAGACATAATTTGAGTACGTCAGAAACTCTCTTTCCTGAAGAAAACCAAAACATAATACTTATAGGTCTCCTCAAAAAAGCTACTTAAACTTTACAAGAACTGTCTAAACTATTCCTAACTTACCAGTACATCTAAAACTCTGTGATCCTAACTTACCAGAACATCTAAAACTCTGTGATCCTAACTTACCAGTACATCTAAATCTCTGTGATCCTAACTTACCAGTTCATTGAAAACTCTGTGATCCTAACTTACCAGTTCATTGAAAACTCTGTGATCCTAATTTACCAGTTCATCGAAAACTCTGTGATCTTAACTTAACAGTTCAACGAAAACTCTGTGATCCTAACTTACCAGTTCATTGAAAACTCTGTGATCCTAACTTACCAGTTCATCTAAATCTCTGTGATCCTACCTTACCAGTTCATCGAAAACTCTGTGATCCTAACTTACCAGTTCATTGAAAACTCTGTGATCATAACTTACAGTTCATCTAAAACTCTGACCCTAACTTAACAGTTCATCTAAAACTCTGTGATCCTAACTTGCCAGTTCATCTAACTCTCTGTGATCCTAACTTACCAGTTCATTGAAAACTGTGATCCTAACTTAACAGTTCATCTAAAACTCTGATCCTAACTTAACAGTTCATCTAAAAATCTTTGAAATTATTTGCAACTTATAATATTTCATCTGAAAAAGGATCAATAATCATTAAGGTATATTCTAATGCAGGCCTACTTTCATGTCATGCATTAATGTTCATGGAACTTTCAATACAAGAACAAAGACGAACATTAAATAATAATTATTAATAACACACACACACACACATACACACACACAAATAAGGCTTTGCTTACTGGGCTGTCTGGGGGAATATCTGGCCTTTCCATAGCCAGAGTAATGCAATTTAAAGCGATGAAAAATAAAACTGTGTTGTCAAACCAACGCTGGGTCATCACATGGTGGGAAAACTTCCGTAGTCTGTAATAATAATAATAATAATAATATGATGATGATGATGAAGAAGAAAGAAAGAAAGAAAGAAAGAAAGAAAGAAAGAAGGAAAGAAAGAAATACAAAATCCTGCTGGTGGTTGTGATGGGAATGATAATAATATTGTTTTAATGAACAAAGATAACGAAGGAATGTCATAGGTCTAGAAAGTTGCTTTTATTGTATATATAACAAAGGTAGAAGCCACACTGGGATTTAGCTATGATAGCAATATTTCCCAATTAAGGGAACCGGCATTCAAATTCAAAAGAGGCAGGTGGAAAATCTGATTTTGTAACTTGGGTCGTAAATTCTTTCCAGCCCATTTTAATGGAGATTATTATTATCCTGCAAAGTTGCACACTCGAGCAGAGATAGATAACTAGTCCCTGGCATAATATGAATTGGGTATAACAGTTCTAATTATGGATGCCATGGAATGACGATGAGTGAAGAGTTTTTAGGTATAACCACAACAAAAAGAAAAAATACCTAAGGTTTTGATACAATTAATAGTCCATTATATGAAATTACTGTAAGTAAAAGTAATGCCACACATAAATTTTAACAGATACCATCTCATGTTTATGGCATGGAACTGTCATAAACTATTCACAATGAGAGACTGACAGAGAGAGAGAGTACCTTTCCTATACTTACATATTTTCTGGACTAAATATGTAAAGCGAATATTCGTTCCTTGTTTTGAAGCAGCCTTTTGGTTCTGGACACCATGACCAGGAGCAGTTCTAAAGATGTCAATGAAAACATAGTTTTACAATTTATATTATATAACTTATTATGAAATTCCAAGTGAATTTATGGTATCTACATATGATGATGAAAAACTCCCTACTACAAGTTCATTCATGCAAACAAAACCAGTCACCTAATTTAGTTCTTTTTCTTGACTTGTAAATTAATGATAATCAATGCTGAAGCATAGATTACAACTTCTTTGTCCAAACTTTCTTTGTTGGTAATGCATATTAAAGTGGAGCTACTTTAAACATTGACGACTCTGCAAGGGCTTTGAAATGTTTGTTTTTTTTTTCACTGGTGTGCAAAACTTAGCCAAAGACTTGATTTTGAAATATGTGTATTTAATCTGTATCACTCAGTGAAGTACAAATCATGAGCTCCCAATACTGAACAAATTCTTATCTTCACATCTTTATGATGTATCTCTTTTGGTCTGTTTTAAATTTCTTATATCCCAAACAAGAGATTAAGAAAATAATATATTTTTTTTTAATGCTTGTCACTTCATCATGGTATAACAGTGTCAAAAACAAGTTATTGTAACTCAAAGAGTTGGTTTACCAGTGTTTGTTTTATCAACATACTTGCCACTTCATCATGGTATAACAGTGTCAAAATCAAGTTATTGTAGCTCAAAGAGTTGGTTTACCTGCGTTTGTTTTATCAACATACTTGTCAATTCATCATGGTATAACAGTGTCAAATACAAGTTATTGTAACTCAAAGAGTTGGTTTACCAGCGTTTGTTTTATCAACAAATGTCCACAAATTCATGTATTATTATGTTGCTATGTTCATGTAAGTGTTGTTCACAAATTCATGTATTATTATGTTGCTATGTTCATGTACGTGTTGTCCACAAATTCATGTATTATTATGTTGCTATGTTCATGTAAGGCATAACCACAAATTCATGTATTATTATGTTGCTATGTTCATGTAAAGCATGTCCACAAATTCATGTATTATTATGTTGCTATGTTCATGTAAGGCATGTCCACAAATTCATGTATTATTACGTTGCTATGTTCATGTATTATTATGTTGCTATGTTCATGTAAGTGTTACTGTCTCTTCTATTTATCAATTTTTAGTTTTATTATTGGTAAAATTTTCATTGAAACTTGATGATTCTAGTTAAAGAATGATTTATACGTTACTTATTATACCAATTTTCAAAATCAAGATAAGACAATAACTGCAAATTTATTTGTCAGTAAATGTTTGAACCAAGATTTGTGTCTCTTTCATCCAGATTTTGAAAGATGGTAATACAGGGGATTTGAATATTTTTAATATAACTCTTCTGAATAATAAACAGTACAAACATAAGCTGCCAAGTCCTTCCAAGTTCAATCAAAACAATTACTGAATGACAAATAACATTGTTTGTTTTTTCAATCTTATTTTGTTGTGACATTTGACCGGATTGTGAATGGGAGGTAAGTCAGTGCAAAAGTTTAGCTAAACCTTTGTAATATTACAGAATATTAATATGTATATAAAGAATTACATTTTGAAAAATATGACTTTTTGCAAAGTTGAGTTTTATATCAGTGGAAAATTTATACAAAATATGAGAGTTGACCTTGATTCATTTATCAAGATGCATGGTAAGCATGTGAGTTATGTAGGATGAATGTATACTTAAATATACTTTATCATATCTGATCATTAGATACAATTACTTATCTTGAATAATGGTAAATATTATACATTTTTAAACAAGTGAACTCTACAATTTTTCTTGGAGACCTTTGAGGTGGGTGTCGTAATTATTTATTTGCTTTCTGAAAAAGGCGGCAAAAGATATACAAATATGATAAACATCATTTATTCCCCGAAATGCTAAGCAATCTTCTGTGTGTGTTTAAGCATTAAAAATTATAACCATTTAAAAGATGTTAACTTAAACATGTCTATAAACCCTTTGAAATATGTAAGTTACACATGCTGTGTGCCGTTTGAGGCACCTGTATGGAGTAAATTTAAATACACAAGAAATTGTGCATACGAATTTCCCTAACACTGATCCATGTTCCATCAATTCCAATTGCTATTTAATATCAACAAAGCTAATAATAAACATCTCAATTGTCTATAGAATTCCATTTCAACAATCTTACTGCTTCATCGATGGCATCAGGATCCTCCTCTTCCACCTCTTTATCTTCTTCCTCTGCAGGAGCATTACTCTCGCGTCTTTCTCCAGAGTCTGACAAATTATTTTGCTTATAGTCATCACTATGTAATCCACTGCCAGCGGAGGAGTGAGACTTACATTTATGATGGACAGGAAATGTGTTTTGGCGATGGAGATATATTGAATTACACACACTATGTGCACTGCTGGATGAGTTATTTCGGCTCCTAATGGGGTTCCTAGGCGATGATGAACGTCTTTGAAGAAGACAATTTTGAGATCTTACTATCCTTTGATTGTTAAGTGGTATGTCCCCATTGCATTCGCAGCTTTGAAATAAAAGAAACAATTAATATATATATATATATATATATATATATATATATATATATATATATATATATATATATATATATATATAATCTTGTCACATCAGAAATGTGTACAAGATATTCATTCTAACCATGGGTTATAAGCAATTATGCTGAAGGAGTTTCAGATATTATGGAAATATGGCAAAAATGACTTTTTCAACATGGATGAATTTTTTAAAATTTGTAAATACACAAAACTAAGTTGCAAGAAATAGCCTGCACCAATTTTTGCTGATAGCTCTGAAAATCAAAGGTTTCTCCAGAGTTTACTGAAATAAATGGAACTGGATAATTGTTCACTTATTTAAATATTCATTTTTTTTATAAAGAAAAAGACAATTTTGTAAATTTGACAGTAGTATTCCTTTGAAGGTAGGAAACATAGTTGTATCATTTTATTTTACCTACCTTTTGAACTGATGCCTGTCATGTGACTTTTGACTGAGACAAGAATTAGAGTGAAAGACTTCATCATCGTCATTTTCATCATCATCATCTATGTTAAAACAATCATCTCTATCTGTATCATTATTATACACCAACTTTGTTTTATCACCATCTTTGGCTCGTTTGAACTTCCAACTGTTTCTGCTGCGACTGCCATAACTAAATGACCTCCATAATCTTGGAGAAGGTCGTGGTGAAGGGCGTGGTGAAACTCGTGCAGATAACCTTGTGGATCCCTTGAAACTCACACTGCGGGAGGAGGATCGGGAGGACGAGCGAAGACTTGATGCACGTGAAAGATGTGGTGATGCTCTAGGGGTATTAATCTGAAAACAAAATAAATTGCTCCACTATAATAATATATGTGCCATACTCCCTTTGACCCAAAATGTGCCTTTTTGTGATCAATTGAAGATTTTGTCACTTATGTTATTTTTATAAAGTTGCTTGATGAATGTTCATTGAGAAGCCCTTTTATGAATAAATACAGAATTGATTTATCATTATTGTTTTCTCAGATAACATTCAAGTGACAAAATGAACAAAGTAAAATAGCATTAAACTGTGAGGTCTAGTTATAAATATGTAAAATATCAAAAATGATTGGATTCCAAAAATGAAAATAATTCTTTGTTAATAATGAATGTATCTGGCGATTCTTCGAAAAATTCATGACGATCAATTTCAAACTGAGTAACACAATCACTTATGCCTTCATGCAAGTATGTTTAGATTCATGCAGAGTAATTCCTCGTACTGTTGCAATAAATCACTTTGGTTCATGTTTAGATTCATGCCGAGTAATTCCTAGTACTGCTGCAATAAATCACTTTGGTTCATGAACTGACAACATTTATTACAATTCATGATCAATTTTGGTCAAAATCCTGGCGAGTCTTGCTTCCACAACTTCTCTTTTGGTTGCTAGGACATTTAATAATGAAATATCAATAATTCACTTAGTGGCAAACAAAAATAATTGAAACTCTGTGCAATTTGTTACTTTTCATGTTTTTCTCCAGGAAAAGGGACTTCAAATCCAGTAAATTGTACATTTGTTTAAAAAAATTCTGGATGACTCTGATATTCATTAGGTTTCTTTGGAAACAGCATCCATTATCATTTCCAAAAGGACTGTAGCAAAATCCTTTATGGGGAAGGAGTTATGTAATGCATACTATTTGACTGATTTATAATCCATCATTAATCAATGATTAGAAATCAATGATAATCAATTATAAGTAACAACACTAGTAGGAAGTCCCCTTGTTCATAGTCATTCCTTACCTACGGGTTCTACAGTTTCCTCTATCAAAGACAGCACATCACTCCAATACGCGAGATGTACAGAGCACTTTGTATATTTTATAATGTCTTGTTTTACAAACTGATTTAGTTTAATGTATGTGTAAGTGTCAAAAATGATACTTCTCAGAAGAAAGGTAAAAGGCACACACCTTCCTTGGCCATAAATGATGCCCAGCACTATGGATGTGACGCTACAACTGACATTCATATGGTGTCTCCAAACATTTGCAATATCTGAAGCTAAAAGCATTTCTCATGTATATCATGTTATGATATTCTGCCTCTATCATGATATCCTAATTCAAGGCAATTGGATCAACAAGGCCAACTGGCCTCTTTGCTCAGAATGGGTTTTAATATTTCTTTTAAAGAATACAGAAGGATTCTCGTACAATGGGTATTTCAACGGTTAGTGTGTTCATTTCAGTGGACTGTCTGATGGCAAGGCATGACTTGCTCGGTTCTTTCACACCATGTTCATGAGGTGATCCTTGGGGGGTAGCCATTGGCGTGGCTTCAGTGTGAGTGATGATGGGTGGTGGCACTGTGCAAATAACAACTGTCTTTTCCTTCACAGCTTGGGTCAGTCCTAGCATCTTTTCTGTAATAACAGAAAATTTGTATTGTTTAGTTGGAATTTCATTCAAACCTTTACAGGCACTATGCAAAATATACCACATCATACAATATTTGTCCTAAATCTGACTGATTATTTTCAACTTCCACTGAAACTGCTTGTTTTTTATTTTTATGTTTGTGTGAGGGGGGAGATGTAGACTGTTGGTTTTGATGGAATTTTGTACAATATTGGTTACAGCATTGTATCAGGTCAAATTTTGGGGATGGGTTTCCAAAATTTCAAAAGGACCCTGACTTCCTCAAAAGGGCACCAAAGCAAAAGTTTATGTGTCTATTTACTCAAAGTGTGCATAATACCCAATAAACATTCACAAGAATGAAGTAATGGTCAAATTTCAAGTGACAAGTGACTGTATGTTTGTGTATGTGTACAGTTTTTAAGCCTGAGGGTGCGTTTCCAGAAACCCTGGAAATGCCCATCCCCTCCCCAATAGGGCCCTGGGATATATCATACTGTATCTCCATTGAACTAAAGCCACCTAAAAAGTGTCTTGATATTCAAATCAACTTAAAGTGATAGTCCAAAACAATAAGTAAATGGTTTGGAAACTTTTCATTTTAAATTTTTTAGATACTGGGTTATATAAATTCAAGTAAAAAGACTTACATTTTACATCATTTCTACATTTCTCTCTCTTCCATACAATGTAGTTTTGTGTTTGAATTTTTCCCCAAAAACAGCACTGACAAATTTTTAAACTATGGTCCAATTCATGTTCGATTAACCATGTATCTATTGTATAACACTGAATGTGAGTTCCATATGTGGTATAGTTATAAAAGAATGGATAAAGATTTTTCAAAAAAGGTATCATAACAGGATACAAAAATTTGTACCCAGCCTCATTAGCCCTATCCATAATTTTAATTACATATTGATGAAAATATTAAGAATAATTGATGAATCTCCAAATCAGAGATAACCATGTTAACATTTTAACTTTACAATTTCTTAAAGCCAAAGATTTGTTTTTCTTAAGAAAATTTTTCTCAATTTATTGGAGTTTAATATGTTTTTCATACTGGAAGTTTAATGAAAGTTAGGTAAAGATTGTAAAGTTACACCAGTTTGAATTTGTACACGTTATGATAGTAACATTGGCCAAGGTATCAGTTCATTATTTTACCAGTCCGCTTTATGGCCAGCAGATAATACATTACAACATAATAAATCAATGAAAGCCGGTTTGAAAATGGGCATAAGACCATTGGAATTTTGAATAAACACCGTTTGAGTAATACATAAAAGTTTGAGTGGAAAGAGGGTTATTAGAATGCTGAATAAACACTTGAGTGAAACACAGAAGTTTGAGAGTGGAAAGAGGGTTATTAGAATGCTGAATAAACACTTGAGTGATACACAGAAGTTTGAGAGTGGACAGAGAGTTATTGGAATGTTGAATAAACACCACTTGTGTGATACATGGTAGTTTGTGAAATATAAAGAGGGTTATTGGAATGTTGAATAAACACGGCTTGAGTGATACATAGATGTTACAGAGTGGACAGAGGGTTATTGGAATGTTGAATAAACATGGCTTGAGTGATACATAGATGTTATAGAGTGGACAGAGGGTTATTGGAATGTTGAATAAACACTGCTGAGTGATACACAGATGTTTGAGAGTGGAAAGAGTGTTACTGGAATGTTGAAAAAAATACTAGTGAGTGATTTTGGAAGTTTGAGAGTGGACAGAGGGTTATTGGAATGTTAAATAAACAAAGTTTAAGTGATACAAAAAAGTTTGAGAGTGGACAGAGGGTTATTGGAATGTTGAATAAACACCACTTGAGTGATAGAGAGTGGACAGAGGATTATTGGAATACTGAATAAATGCCACTTGTGTGGTACAGAGAAGTTTGAGGGTGGACAGAGGGCTATTGGAATGTTAAGTAAACACTGCTTGAGTGATACACAGAAGTTTGAGAGTGGACAGAGGGTTATTGGAACATTGAATCAACACTGCTTGAGTGATACATAGAAGTTGAGGGTGGCACTTGAGTTACACGTACTGGATTGAGAGGGGCCAGAGGACCATTGAAATGTTGAATAAACAATGCTTGAGTGACACATGGTGGTAGGTACATGGAACTTTGGATTTGTTAGTTTTTTTAACAATGATTTTGCCAATGTTTAGATAAAGACTGCATCAGACCAGATAGAACTAGAGTGAAATTCTTTACATTACCTTTTTCTTTATTGTTGATTTTCATGTCCCCTGACTCTACATCTAGATGTTTAAGTGAATCTTTAATCTGTTCATTATTGTTATTGGCCTCCAGCTGTTCTTCTTCATTCATTTTGTTCTTGTTTTCTTTCATTCGTTTTTTCTCCTCCTCCTGTATAATAATAATAATAATAATAATAATCAAAATGATAATGTTGATAAATAACATGAACTAGGATGTGAATTAGAAAGAAATATTATATTTTATTATTGTTACAAAAAGACAAACTACATTCACTATTAGAAGAAACCCAAAATGATGACATTAATTACGAAAGGGGACAAAAGTGTTTCTAAGTTTTTCATGTTTGGTTTCTGGTTTAAAAACCGATGGTTTACTTTAGGAAAAGCTTGAAGGTGATTACTGAATTAGCACATAATTAGCGTATAATTAGCATATAATTGAAGCTGCCCTTCACAAGGGTGGGCACATAGTTACCTATACACTATAATAAAGTTTTTAATAAATAAGCTAACCTCAGATGAAAACCCTTCCACCAAAATTGCAACTAAGAGATTGAAGAGGACGTAGTTCCCAAATGTCATCAAAGCGACAAAGTAAAGAGCAGCCCAGGGGGACGTCTTTTCCATACCATTATAAAGGACTGTATTCCAGTCTTCTTGGGTAAGAACCTACAGAACATGAAACCATAATATGCTGAGGTTATTCTGACATGCGATTACATGATAGTTTATTTATAAAAATCAAACAGTCAAATCATGTAAAGACCATTCTTTTGATAAGAACTAAAGATATTTTTGTTTCTGCACGTTCCTGTAAATGGATCACTGTGTCTTGATAAAAAAAATCAAAATGTATTCCTTAAATAAACATCTGCGATCTTAGCTTTGCAAGAAAGAATTTAAAATTTAATTAGGAAATTCGGTATACAGAATTATAATTCATTCTATAAATTGAAGCAGGTTGGTGTGGGAAATATTAAAAAAATATCAGAAGTGAAGGCATCGTGAATGTTAAAATATTCATTTTTATGGACAAAATCAATGCATAAAATAGATATTTGTTGCAGTTGGACTTTTAAATCCACTAGTCTAAAAACTCAAATACAGTAAAACTTCAATTATCCATCAGGGTGTGGGACTGAGACCATGACGGATATGAGAATAGAAGGATAATAGAATATGTACATTAAAAATATTATACAGTAGACCAGGTCATCAAAAAATCATTATATCTACATATGTACATGTACCTGTTTTTTAATATTTTGTCATACATTGTTCCAATATCATAAAGAAACTCAAAAGAAACAATAATTGTAAAGTACATAATTACATTTATTTGTTTTAAAAGTCAGCCACTTTCTTTTGTTTCAATATTCCTTGAGCCTTTTGGGAGGCATTGTTATGAATTTTACACAAAAGTAACAATGCGTAGCATCTGCTTCTTCTTACATCTCAAACCACTCAATGCACTTTGACAGCACAGTTCGGCTTCACTGTGGCTAATTATGTTTGTTGTTCCATTGGCAGCAGCTTTTTCTTCTTCCTCTTCAGTTTCAGAGTCATCCAAGATTTTCACTTTTTGCACAATTTCATTGTCATCTAAAATTTCCCAACCGACGTCCATTTTGTCCATATCCACCTAATCGTTTACTTCCCCAATCAAAATGTTTTCAAAACCAGGAACATTCGAACACAACTGCAAAATTTCAGCTTCTTATGGAATGGTTTCAATATCAGTTTCAGTGTCAGCTAATCTATTTCAGACCACAACTTATTCCAGCTTCTTTGTAGTGTTTGAACTGGAAGATCATTCCAGGCATCAGCGACATTGAAAATTGCGTTTTTTATAGTGTAACTTTTCCAAAACTTTTTCACACCCAATTCATTTTCTACCGAAACAAGTTTCTTAATGAACGTTTTGCGATAACAAAATTTCATACTTTCAATCACACCTTGGTCCATCGGTTGAATGAGAGAAGTTGTGTTTGCTGGCAGAAAGTGGAATGGTATTTTGCCATCATTGCTCTTTAAATCACATATGGGATGAGTAGCTGCATTGTCCATCAGTAGCATTGCATCTTGAGGTAAACCTTTTGATGCCATATGTAATCTTACACTTGGTACAAATATTTTATGAAACCAATCATGAAATATATCTTGGCTCATCCGTGCATTTTTTTTAGAAATATTGAACTGGCAAAGCATTTAAATTAATATTTTTAAATGATCTAGGCTTTTTTGATTTTCCTATAACAAGCAAAGGGAATTTAAGACTACCGCTGGCATTAGCACATACCATTATAGTGATGCGATCTTTTTGCATCTTATATCCTGGTGCCACATGTTCAGTCATTGAGGACAATGTCTTTTGGGGAAGTGCCTTCCAATTAAGGCCAGTCTCGTTGCAGTTGTACACTTGGTCTCTAAACCAGACTTCGGTTGGCTATTTCCTTCTGTAGTTTTTCAAGATATACAGAAATCGCTGCACTATCTGAACTCAACTTCTCTCCCTCAATCAATAACTGTTCAATACCATGGCGAAACTTAAATTGTCCAACCATCCGATGCTAGCCTTGAATGAAGGATCTCCACCAAGATTTTTATTCATCTCAATGGCTTTCTCAATTATTATAGGTCCCAACAATGGACTTCCTTGGCAGCATTTCTGAACAAACCATTGAAACATTACATTATCCAAATGTTCATTTTTAGCAAGTTTTGTTGTTTTACGACCTTTAACATTACCGTCAGTGGTTTCCATTTTCGACACATGGTTTTCAGTTTTGTCTGCATCACGCTTTATGTCATTTACCGTTGTTCTTCCTATTCCATAAACTGATGATATACTTCTAGAACCTTCACCTTTTCTTATACGATTAATTACTTCAATTTTTTGGCATAATCCCAATACTACTCGATTACGTTTCTCCGTCGTTTCAATAAGCTTAACAGCGTGGTGGCAGGATGGTGCATGCATGATATATAAACAATGCCCTGATGGTTAACAGAGACTGATGATTAATTGGGTGCCAGATAATCAAAGTTTTACTGTATGTATTTAAAAGTCTTCAGATAATGACCGTGTAGGAAATAATTCATTTACCTGAATATAAGTAATATCAATAATATTTTGTAATAAGTTATTAACATGAAAACAGCTTAAACTATGGAAATTAACATTATAATAAAGTAATGCAAAATGCAAAAGTATATTTGAAAAATAGTAAAAAAAGGTACGAAATGGATGGTTGATTATTTAGATATCTGTATTTTAAAGTATCTGATTTGCCTTCTATTGAGAATTTAGTCCCAGGATCAGAACTATTTAGGTATGGACCCTGATACCTCACTAAAATTCTGACATAGTAGAGAAACCCTTTATTAAATGCGAACACATTGTTTAACAAACAAATAAAATTTACTTAAGTCTTCTAAATCAATAACATGCAATTGTCAAAGGGTATAACTGACCTGTACAATTTAGTATTCGTTTATATGTATATATTTGTGCTCTGTTGCTATTTTAAGTGAACGAGTACAAATGCGATACAAGTCATAAGTGTCTTACAGATAGTGAATATAAGTGTATGGATATAATATTCATATAGGTTAACAAAACAATAGTTATAATAATATTAGATCATAAATAATTATTATTCTTACCAGCTTGGCCCATAATTTACTAGAAGTGATAAATGTTTTATACTTACAACTTGTGTAGAAGACATGCTCATTCTGATCGTTCCTGGCTAGGAAAACCAACAATTTTAGCAACGGATTATTCTCGAAGAAAACCTTATTCTAATCAGGCGCATTTAACATTTCCTTTGTGCATGGCTTCATATTATTAAACCCCTCAATATAATCTTTACTTTTTGTCTTTTCAAGTGACATGATTTAACGTTTCTAGAATTAATTTGTAACATAACAATGATAACTAAAGAAACGAAAGTGTGAACCCATCTATGCAACTACTACTAACCTGAAACACAGTTACAAGCGCCCACAAAAGCGTGTTAAAATTAGCCCTGTCGCATTCACAATCGTTAGCAATGTCGAGAGCTTCTTTGCAGGTACAATGGGAGCCATCTTCTTTCCAACAAAATTTACCTCCAAACACGTTCATACCCAGCACACTGCATGCACAAGAAAACACAAATATGTAGGATATTACATTACACGTTAAGAACAGAATAGAAAGTATGACTGTCACAGGGCAATGGAACTCAGCACCACACTTATCCTGTAAATGGCTAATCAGCAAAGCTTTCAAATATTCCAAAACAGAAAAACCATTCTGCAAATCTCAGTTTACACTGATGCCATCTAACAACAGATGAGGGTGATGGATGAGTTCAATTACAGCAAATTCAACTTAAAACGAGCTCTCTTTCATAGCAAAGAAATGAGTTAAAAAGCATGATTCTTAATAACTGAGAAAGAATACACAAGAGTCAAACATTTTTTAAAATCAAAATCAGAGCCTTGTTATGACTGGAAATTCTAAAGAACTATGCTCGTTATAACTTGTTTCACTGTACATGGTGTCAGCAGGTATTCATGTTCCTCAACAAAGGTAAAGTGAAAAATTGTCACACACTGAAACAATAATCTTTAATGGGATATAAATAAAAAAGATTTTTATCATCCATATTTTCCGTTCATGGCAATATCAGCTAAACATAACCTTTCAATACTAAGAAAAAATTAAACCTTTTTATCCTCCAGCACTACTAGATTAAAGGTTTGAGACAAAATATAGAATACCTGATGGCCACCACACAAACAGAAATAAGGGACAATAATTATACAATATGCACGATGACATATAGCTAAGATAACCCTTTCCAAGCATCCAAAGGTACGATTCTTGCTTTAGAATTCGAGCATAATATCTAATATTGAATAAACTTGAAAGATAGCTGAATTTAGAAACTCTAAAACAACTATGATCTTACGAAGTTAACATGTCATGTTTAACTTCTGATTGAAATAAAAATTGAATCTAAGACATGTTTATCTTGAATCTAGATTTCATGTATTACATTCTTGATTTTCCAATTTTTGACCATTGAAGCATATGTAGATATGTAAGAAAGATACTGAAAAAATGTTTTGATATCTTGGCGAATATGGTGGGAATCATCATCGGAATAAAGGAGTTTTAGGAATTATTTAAAGTTTCTTGCTATATTCATGCAGCTTTAGGCCTTGCAACTACATATACTTTCTTGGTAAAAGTACCAAAAATTAGTAACCACCCCACAAACACTACTCTCCGATGTTGTTACCGACCATATTGTTTTTACATAAAAAGACAAAAGTAGCGCACGTCTATTGAATAAGGACAACCAATATTACGATACAATTAGAGCATAGGGATTACGAATACACATTTTCCAACATGCCCAGGCAGACGATTATTTAATAAGTGGGCTTCCTGCTATACTACCTGGAACACTGTAATAATTGCCCACAGTAGAGAGTCAAAGTTCTTTCGTGCACAATAGTATTGCCCGCTCCTTGAATAATGGCAGAATTTACAGCCGAATAAATTCATTCCAAGAACACTGCATGAAAATGAGGACATTATATTTCTAACAGAAATAAAACTTTCTTTTTTTTTTCAAAAAATAAAACCTATGTTATAAACCAAAATAAACATATTGTATTCTTTGCAGACTTAAAAACTCAAGAAATTGTAACAAGGCAAAATAAAGGAGGAAGCAGTAGGACTATACTGTTTTACTTTTCTACAAAATGTTCATTTTAGTTAACATTGTTGAAGAAACATGAATACTCTGCTGATGAATAGACAGGAATAACATTTTTCATTATATTACAGTGAAACCTGTGTAATCTGGACATGAAGGGACTAAAACGTAAATCTAATGTTGCTTGTTGAGTCTGATCAATATTCCATTTAAATTCAGATATACAGATAATAAGATGGACTACATTTTCCAGTCAAAGTCTCAGTTGCTGAATTAGACAGGTTCCTCTGCATTACAAAAGTTGTTGAAATTATGTTTTCAATATACATTTGGAACAACTTCATAAATTTTCAATCAGATACATACAACTTATTTCGGGTGGATAAAAGCTCCTTAATTTTTTTACTGCTTTCTTTTCTTCACTTGTCATTTACGATGATTTAAATTTTGTATTAACATTATGAGAAAAGTGAAGACTAACCATCCAGGAAATTGTTGGCAGCTTTACAGTATATATCATTTTAAAGAACAGTCATAGAAGTAGTTCTTGTAGGTCTCAATAAATATAAATATTTGAACGAAAACAATTTAAATCAACTTTTTAAATTACAAACCAATTCATGATATCAGTTTAAAAAAACAAAACAAACTGTTGTATAAAATTAGAAACAAATATAACTTCCAAGAAATATCTGTATAAATAAAGTGCACAACATTTTCATTCCAAGCCCTAAAACGCGTTCCTGGATGGAAAGAGTCTACCTCCATAACATAAGAAAACATTTAAATGGTTGCAATTGTGAGTCAACAGGAAGTATACAGTAACACAAAATTTTATGTTTTCAGAAATGTTTACTCAACCATGAAAAGTAGGTCAAAGTTACTCAGATTTGGTGCATGGAACTGGCTCATCCAAACATGCAATCATACTGCAACTTTAATGTGAAGAAGCAACAAGAGTTTTGAATTGGAGCCCAAACTCATTTTCTAAGCAATGTATTATAAATCGCGGAAAATAGGTTCCATTGACTGATTTATGCATGTAATACATATAAAATCCAACAATTCTGCAAATCTTTTTAAAGTGGTGTAATAAGATTTAACCTCCAAGCAGGGAGGATGGAATGACTTATGCATGGAAGGAGAATGTGAATATTAAATACACTCCACTTCTCCAAGTTGGCAAAACAAGTCATACATTTTGTAACTTTTGGAACTGTAAGTAGCAAAGTAAGAAAAATAACAAAAACTGCTGTAATTCTTGTGCAAGTATAAAAATAGAATCAATCCTCCTTAATAACAACAGCCTCTTTTTTAGTTACAAGATTTCTAACATACTGACCATGTCTATTTACAACTTTAGCATCTTTATTTGAGACTTCATTCTCATTCTGTGTTACATCATGTCTAATGTGTTCAAGAAATATTTATTTCTCTTGCTAAATCTTTTGTTTTCTTTTTTCCATGATTTATTCCTTTTGTGGCTGTTTCCAGGAATGCTTTGATATCTTGTCACCTTCCATAATCGATGAAAATGCACAGCAACATTTTTGTCAGAGCAACTGCATCACTGAATATAATACATGTGTTGCACTTTGAAAAAGTTGTGGAACAATGACCAAAATTAAAAAGTGCTCCTTTTCTACCTGTAAAAGTGACAATTTCTATAAATGTCCAAATATCCTAGGAAAATATATTCCAGACATCATCACCTAGGTGACTTAGCTCAAACACCAATTATGCCAAGAAGCATCAGAATAGCACTGGTTGTGGCACCGCATTTTGATGCAACAACACAAAGGGTCATACTAATGCCAAATGTCAGATAAATTCAATGCAGACTGCTATAACATTTTCATCTCTAATAAAACAAAATGTCCTGAAAAGGAATGCATTTTATAATAATAATAATATTAATAATTATAATAATCATAACACAGGGTTTCTAATATACTGACCTTGTCTATTCATAACTGTTACAACTCTGTGGTCATAAACCAAGTAACAGAAACAAGCAAGACCACCAAGTTTTGTAAAACTAACAAATAAAAAAGGAACTTACAGTATTATGAATTGAATACAAAATAATCCAAAGTTCTATTCAAGTCCCAAAAATCAAATGTTCTGAATGAATTTCAGATTTGTGTATGTACATATCACAGTGTCCAGAACTCCCTTGAATAAATCACAATAGTCCCAGAATATTGTTCTAGTCCAATGAGCACTTTGTAATTCATCTGAATAATCCTAACAAATCTCTCCTCTAAAATTATTTAAACATAATATTAAACACATCCACAGACTGATTTTAACATATGAAACAAGAATGCAAAATAGGAATGAATCTGATTGCTCCGTTCTCTCCTTATATACACCTACAAGAGTCTATTATGACTATATGTTGCAATATACCCCACGTAACAGATCTTACTACACAATCTAATATTTCAAAATGCCAATTCATTTGACCTAACCCATCAAATGGGAAATAACCCAATTCTTCTAAAAATCCCACCTGACCAGCCTGTCCAATGGGAAACAATTCCACTCATAAAAACAGGTTTTATTATTAATATTATTACATGTATCAATATCTGAAAACACCTGTGTCAGCAACTAATTACAGATCCTATGCAATATGCACTCTAAATACCTTAAAATTGAATTTTATACCCATGTATAAAAATGAACTATGATGAACAATGCAAAATGTCATACTAATGCAAAATGTCATACAAAAAGAATGTGCCTTGTACAAATGGCAACAATGTGAAATGGAAAAAAAACCCACAAAACTTCAACATGATTTGTCAAAAGTATAAAAGATACCACATAAAGTCATCTATAAATTGTGTAGTTTAAACAAACTTATTTCCAAAATATGTATACTAAGATATATACAAACTTGTCATGACAAACATTAAATATGGCACTGGAACAAAAGAAATTCTTATAAGAGTTCCTCTGTGATACATCAGCATACATTATTTCACAGATCAATTTAGGCTATTTGAGATGTTCCCCCTACTTCAAAAGTTGTTAAAAATTAATATTATTATTAGCACATTAGTATAGTTACTGAAAAAAAAGGGGCTTTTATTTTTCCATTTAGCAGCAAAATGCACGAAAGTATATTTGGAGTGTAAGGTCTTTTTCCAAATTATGATATTTCAACCTTATAGTATTCACTGTCAACAGGTTTAGACGAAATTTGTTGGGATACACAAGAATAACCTAATGTGCATTTAATTTGATTTTCCTCTATTTTAAAAATAATTTGCCCAAATTATAAGAGCTATTAATCATTTATTTTTGGGAACAGCCAAACAAAACTATTTAGGAATGTTATATATTAGTGCAATATTATCAGAATTTAACATTATCCAGCATTTGCCAAAACAAAAGCTGAACCCACCCCAAAAATAAAATAGTAGGTGTCTTAAAAACAGTAAAAAACACCCTACTTGTCACTGAATGTGACAAATAATGTTCACAGTGGAGAATTCATTTAGGATTTCTAAGTATGAAATGGACATAATTTAAATAAAAATGTTCAGTTTTTGATACCCTGATGTGAAACATCATTAATGCATCTCCCCCTAAAGTTAGGCATATTTACACATTGGTAAATATAGGAATTGTAACAAACTATGTGAGTAGCGTTCATCCTATTAACACATTAATACAATACTCCATAGTATAAATGAAATGAAATAATTGTAATAACTGCATATCCCACACCAAAACTGCCTACCCTTCTGCACATGAGATTCTCACGTGAGATCTAACTCAGGTTAGCCTCATGTGCATTTTAACATGCAAATTAGGTAGAACTCATGTGAGTAAGTAGATTCTAATATGAAAATCACATGTGCAGGAATTGTTAACATAAGCAAGATTTTGCTCACGTGAGCAAATCTGCTCATGTGAAGCTTATGAGCAAGATCTTGCTAACATGAGCAAGATCTTGCTCAAGTGAGTGACATCTTGCTCACATGAGCAAAAACAACAAAAAACAACCCTAGTATTTAGTTTTTATTGAATACATACATCTTTTACAAGAATTAAACAGAGTAAGATCATATTCAAATCTAGTAATCACAAGAATATTTGAGTGCAATTATTGATCTTTTAACAAGGTTTCTCACACGAGAAAAATTACAACTAGTGCATGTATGTATGTATGTATGTATGTATGTATGTATGTATACTTAATACACCACATTCATTCTACAAAATTTAAGGTCATAATGAAAGATACTGCAGGAAATTTGCTTCACATGAAGATCATTCTTCACTGTTCCTGAAAATCCAAAGCAAACAAAATGTGTAATTAACATTACTGCTTCTGAATTTCATCATGTATATGCCGGTCTGCAACAATATTTTCACTTGGAGATTGTTGTCTTTGAATCGATGCACCTCCTGTTGACCAATGAATTTAAGTTAGCAGGCTCTGTTTTGAACTGTTGAAAAATGAAACCTGAAATGGAAATGAAAAAGTTGGTACAAATTTTTTCTGATCACGGGATTTGAGACATTCTGTAAGGTGGATTTTTGAAGATTCATTTGACAAGGTAAAGGCAAAATACATAACTGTTGTTTGAATTACATGGTACTTTTAACAGTGTCTATCTCACACTGTCAAAACTGGAACCAACTGTCTTCCCAAGGTCACACTTAGGCAGCTGACCCAGCCTGAAAATGCAACCCTTGGGCTATGAGTCTAATTGCTCTACCAACAGAGCTACCATAGTTCAGTAGCAAACATATAAACTGCACTACTGATGAGATACCTGTAAGTCACACTGCATATTCCAGATCTGATTACTTCTGGATAAAGATGCCAATGGGTACCTGGGTACTATCCCATTTATAATAACCCGGTAATAAAACGAACAACCAGGTACCCATAAAAAAAAGTTTTCCAAGTTCAGATCAAGAAAGACTAATGCTTACAGTTCGAGGCTCGTGTTGTGTATGCATTTGTTCATCATCATGGTCTCGTATGGGTGCTTACAATTTACTTGTCATACATGTACTATATAATAATACAACAGTACAATCCTTTCTCACATGACCTATTTAAGAATCAATGCTGATATTTCAAGCTCGACCATCATAACTCTGTGCGTTTTTCATACAGTTTTCTGTAATAATTATTATGGCATGTAATATATACTCTTTTTATGCTCAGATTATGCTTTTTCCCCACTTATATTAGTAATAATTACACTTACACCTCTTTTCGGGGTTGGAATGTGTGAACCTACAACAAAGCAGTTCTGGTTCACATTTAATACAATTTCCTTTTGATCGTGTACCCTGGTAACCAATCATTAGGACTGACAGGTATCCAGTAGAAATTTCCCAAAATTTTGACATCTCTACTTCTGGAACAGTCCTCAGGGAGATTTCTCCGAAACTTTTAGGATACATTTTTCCAAAATATGTACATTTGCAATATATAAAGAAATTCAACATCTGGTTTCCAATTTTTATAATTTTTTTTAAAAAACTTATTGGGGGTCAAATTTCTGGGTCTGAAATGCATATGTATCATGTGTATTACATCAAAAAATTTGAAGCATCTTATACATACCCTTTATGTATAAAGGGATTTCAGAATTTCCTCTGCATGGCAATGGGGTTATGTCTGACTTCTTCCTGTTGCTGTCAATGTTTTGCACTTTTTTCAAATGATTGCTAAATATTTTGTGTTGATTAAAATCGTGTGACCTTCGGAAGTTTAATCTGTAAAAAGAACATCAGAGATTAGATAAATTAATCATTGTTTATCTATGCAGAATAGAAAGAATGCACTGAAATGGGAAAATGATTTGGTTGGCAACAGAGTCCTAGTATAAGAAAAGCTGTAATCCTAATCCAATTAAATCTTTATTTTAAATCTACCAATCAAGAGACTTGACAGACAGGGCAAATGTCTTTTAGGAATAAAATCATGAATTAAGCTACTGCATTTGGTTCTCAGTCGCATATGCTGAACTTGCTACACCCAATCAGCAATAACAATGATACAAAGAACATTTATGTTTGTCCAACTTCAGATAGGATTTAAAATTCTGAGTGGCTGGGTTACTAATTGTTTCAATCAGTAACGCAAGCGCTCCTCCTCGAGGCGCCCGAAGAATTATGGGAGAGGGGGCAGACATGGTTGCAGTTTAATTGTAGAAGGCATAAATAAGTTTTGAGACAGCGTTGTTCAATACAAAGGAGGTTGAGTAGTATTCGATCATCGTGTGGTGTAGATATCAGTTTTAGCAACAAGAGGTTGAATTATATCTTTAAGTAAAATCTGAACCAAAACCTTGGCTAATTTTTAAACGACCGAATTTATGCTTACACTTATAATGTCGATGATTCATGCTATCCACTTTGATCATTCCATATGCGAAAATTGTAAAAAGAAATGAGCAAACATAACTTACCTCTTTCTCAGCAAAGAACCAGGCCTTCATAATCCTTGAATCTTCTAATATGCGTCCCTATAAACTCACGTCGATGTCTTCTGTTTTGTGCTGAACATTAACATCAGTACCGACGTGGACATCACTTTATGTTGGGGTAAATGGGTCATATTCTGACCGCTTTGGAACCAACACTGCCCTATAAACATATCCGAATATAAGGCTATGTCAAAGGGTCGAAGGTCAACTTTGTATAACACCAGCATTGAGATTAGGCCACAAATATCAGTGGCGGACAAGAAACAGCCATAGAAAATAAGATTTTATTCAGTCTTATTAATGGGGGTAATTCCAACAATGTCATGGATAATTCCGTCCACACCTGGCTAATTCCAACCAGTGAAGGATAATTCCGACCAGCGTGCGGGTAATTCTGACCAGCATATAGGCAGTTCCTACCAATGGGTATTCCCGAGCATCCATGTACAACATAATCCACATATCTTTAATTCCATTATTTAATTAGATTCTGAGTAATGTGTTATTATCACATGAATTCCTGCAATTATACAAAATATTTACAAATGTATATTTTCTATGCTTATACACACTCCAAGTAGCAAAGAATGTGTATCAGCTGCCCCACACCCAAGCTAGACTTATTCAACAGATTATGTAAGGTAACAGTTTTTTTTTAAATTAAAGAAATAAACAGTAAAACGAATAAAAGATCGTTTTTTCAGCAGAAAAATAGGCGCCTAGCATCAGTGGGCAATTTAGTATACAAGGTGTATGCATTTCTGTCTGTCTTGTGGTTTCGTTTTGTCATACCTATATGTTTTAACTCTACTTCTTTTTATTGTTGTGTGTATTTACATTGTATTGCTGTATGTCTTGTATGGTGTTAAATGGCAATAGGAAAGATACTGCAACAAACATACTGGGAGCACTTCAGTTTAATAGGCAGCTCAAAAGAACATGTTAAAAGAAAATTTATTAAAACAAGCTATAAATTTCATTGCAATTGAGCTAATTCTGAATATACTTTCATTCCACTGCTCTAGTATTTCTCCTTCCTTTACAGTCTTACCTTGAGTTTAAAGTATTTTTAGCTTCAGTCTTTCTTAGCCTTTCTCTCTTTAGCCTTTCTTTTTCTATTTTCTTTCTCTGCTGCTTTTTTTCCCCCTTGAGAACGAGAGCCATTTTCTTCTCATAAATTAAGTCATCACTCGTCAAAAGATGATGTGATGTGATGGCATATTTCAACTTTGGCCTTTGTGTTCCGTCTGCAATGGCAGTACCAAAAATATTATCTAATTCAGGATTCCAAGATACCCCGACATCAAAATTGGCACTCTCGTCATTACTCATTGATGACAATAAAGTATGTGGCATTTCTATATCTTTCTCATTCCTGCCTTCAAGCAGTGATGTTCCATTTGCCAAATCAATGAGAAGTGTGCTGGCATCAAGCTCATCATTGGTTGTACTAGCCAAAAGCACGTCTGAGCCAATGATGTATGGAGAATGCTGAAGGTTTTCAACTGTCTCGATGGGTACCTCTACTAAAATAAGTCTTTCGTGCGGTGTTGTTTCGGTACCATTGGAATCCTGAAATGTCATTAAGGATGATGGGACTTTTGTGACAGAGATTGTGTTACATTCATTAAATGGAGAAGCTACAGGGTCTGAAGTTGCTGAATTAGATGGTATGTGAATGGGACTACTGATTGATGATGATGTTGAAAGGGCAGGCTCAGGCTGAGGCCTATCATATGGTACTGATGGCAAGAAAGCAGACTCTGGTATAGTTGCTCTATTGATTGGGAAAAGACCAGTTCCTTTGAAGCTACTTATTATATTGCTGGATGTGAATGTGTCTTGCCATGCCAGACGGAATAATCTTGGCCATGTGGCCTTATTGATAAGTAATCCAGGATTTTGTGTCAGGAACTCAGTGCATACCCTGTTGCAGGCTTTACTGAAAGGCCTGAAGACACTTCTATCTAAGGTCTAAGGGCTGTAAGTAGTGGGTGGTGTGTGGCAGTAATGCTAAAATATGGATATTCTCTTTTTTTGCCTCTTCTAGTAATCCAATGACTTCATGTGACCCATGAGAATCAAGATCAAAAGCTGTGGTCGTTCAGGGCCACAATTCTTCAAGAAAACTCCCCTAAACCATTCTTCACCTAAAATATCGCACATCCAAGCTTTCTCCTGGTAGGTCCATATTGTACCAAATGGGGCATCCATGCAGTTAAATGACTGCAAACACTTCTTTGTCTTCCCCCTGGCAAGGCACATGGGAAGCATTGCTGTTACTGCTGCACTGACACAGGCGAGGATTGTATAATTTTCTCTAGAGTTAGATGTTCTACCAATTATACTTCTGGCCCCTTTTCTGGCACACACAGTTGTTGGAGTGTGTTCAAACTGTTTGCCTGTCTCGTCACAATTCCATATTAAATGAGGACTGCCATGTAGATTTAAATTTGTAAATATTTCTTTGAAGATCTTGGAAGAATTTGTCAAAAACTGTGGGGTTCATATATAACAAATAGATTGATAGCTGTTTGGATGGGTAGATGGATGGATGGAATTATAATTATTGGAACATAAACTTGACTGATTTTGAATATTTGGAGAGAAAGTTTAAAAAATATGATCACAGTCTGATACATGATAAAAACAGCAGCCACATCTTAATACTTTTGTATATCAATAGTTCAAATAAATATCGAAAATGATCAAGCATTTAATTCATTGATCAAAGTTTATTGATTGATCTGATTGTCAGTTTATTGATGTATGCATAAAACAAGATACAACCAAATAAAGAGCCTCAAAGATTTTATCATATGCAAGACTGGTCGGAGTTACCCCTGGCACAGAAAAATATCATGGGTAATTCTGACCATTTTATTTCTTTGGAGATATTGGAAAAATATAATTAATTGGATATATACTTAAGTTTAGATTGCAAAGATAAAACTCTCTTTGTGAAGAAAAATCAATGATATACATTTATAACATGATAATACAAACCTGGCATGTGAATTGTGCAGACCCAAATCTTTCTTGATGAAACTTGAAATTTCCCGCTTGCAACACATTGCCAGAATAGCACCTGACATATCTTTGCATTAGCACAATCTCGTGATCTTTGGTACCATTAGGTTAACCACTCCAAGTTACAGAGATGCTTTTCTTTTTTGCTATTTGTTAATATACATCGGATATTTATTTCCTGTACGTTTGATATTATGATCATGAAAGTGGACGGAATTACCCCAGTGGTCGGAATTATACCTAGATACCCAGATATTGGTTTCTTTTTGTTAAACTCTTACGGTCATAGAAATATGTAAGAGCAAACACGTTGCAGGAGAATATTATTAGCTTTCTTCCTAAACAGCGTGGTCCTTGCTAAGTGCACATGGCCTGCACGCAAATTTCTGTCTGTTGGGATTTAAAGCACTATCCTACATGTACACTGTAGGTCAGCATGCAGCATCTGTCAAGTTCATTTGAGGCGCCAAAGAGGGTGAATTATTAGTAAACATTTTGTTTTACGCACAGGGGCTCGTATCATTGATTATAATATAAATGCCAGTCATACATGTAGTATAAAATAATACTTTTATTATTTTATACTAATGTGTGACTGACATTTAAACTGTGAGCAACAATATGAGCCCCTGTGGTTTTACACTCCTTTGTACATATTTACTCAGGTATTTCTTAATGTTGTATTTTATATATCAAATAAACGGTATTTTTATTATCAGATCTTTCATAAAAACTGAGCTATAAGTGAATTCATATCATTTATAAGTTAATTAATATAGCCGTAGTTAATTTTAATGTTTTTACAGAAGCTTGGGCTAAGCCATGCCCCATAGGACACTCTAATGGTTCTAACAAGCCAATTCTTCCACCGTGTACTTTGATAGACAATTTAACGGAAATGTCAGTGATTTGTCTCGTGATTATATCCGTAGCAAATTTCTTTTATAAATTTTAAATGACACAATCAGAACCTTTAAAAGGCTGCAAATAAACAAGATTTTCCACTGCAAAGAATATAAATGTGCAAAAGAGTACTAAACAGCTATGCAATCAAGCACGACAGGATTAGACAGTTTCTTACGGATTTATTAAATTTTATGTACAGTAAATATTGTTCATTGGAAATGATAATTTAGTTTTAGCAATAGTGAATCTACTGACTGCTAAAAGAGCATATGGATTTGCATTTCCATACAATAAAATCACTGAAAAAAAGACTAACAGAGCACATCGTTGCCTGTAATAAGCCAAATTACACAATTCAGTCAGGATAAGAATTTATTGACTTTTGTGCGAATGTTATGCATGGAAGAAAATGACGTAGTATATGTAGTTCTCCAAATCTTCTGGAAAAGGACTTGAGAGTGTATTAAGCCAAAAGGACTGCACATAAGTGGTTTTTCTTCCAGATATGTGGCTATGTATTTGTTTTACAATTTTATAGTGGAGTTTGAGAAGTTTGATAATTCTGAATAAATGGGTTGTATTATATGTTTATGTTGTGTAGCATTCATTTTGAGGCAAAAGGATTATTTCCTCTTTTTATATTTGCAAACTGCATATTTTTGGGAGAGATACATTTCATCTTTTTATGGATTACTTAATTAAGCATCAACCTCGAACAGTTATGCAAGGCATTCACTCTTTTCTTTGATAGCTGTTACAAGTTTAATGGGTAGTCTGGTTATACGAGACCTTAATGCTGAATTGTTTTGTTTTATGAACAGTGAAATGAACATTAATATGTTCAAATACAAGGAGACTGTTGGGTCAAAATAAGATTGAAACTCACTGTGAGAAAATAAATTGACATGTTTTAAAATTTAAAAAAAAAAAAACAACAAAGACACAGCAAGTGCAAAATAGAAATGATGTCTATTTGACAATAATCAGGATGCTCAACATTCAACATTTGCACAAAATAGTCAAGTCCAAACTGCTCATGTGATAACTCACATGAGAAAATCCAACTCTGAATAAATCTGAAATAAGTGTTTAATCAGAATCAAAGTCCAAGTTTCTCACATGATAACTCACATAAGAAATTAGAACTCTGCCTTTTTTTCAAACATGGTTATATGTAAAGGAAAAGAATGTTTTCTAAGTTCTACTTTCTCATGTGAAAAATGTAAATTCTCACGTGAGCAAAATCTGCACATGTGAAAATCAGGTTAGTTTTTCCTTGGCTCACAAGATCTAACAAACTGCACACATGAGCTTGGAAAATCTACCCAATTTGCATACATTTCTAACAAGGTTCTCATGTGCAGCTTATGAGCAGCTCATGTGAATTGGTGAGATATTTCTGTATGGGTAAATATGTTCTACTAATATCAAATTGAAGAGCCAGATAACAATGTGTGTGTGATTTGGATTTTTAATGTAGCTTTAACAATTTTTTAGCCATATCACTACGATGTCTGCAGTGTGGCAGTTTATAGTGATGTCAAGCAGTGGATCATCATGTCACAAACACGTAGCATCATGTCCCATTGAGTCACATTTTCCTGACACCTGGCTGAACAGTCATCGAACAGCCCTAACACTAACCTCTGAATGCTGCTACTACCATTTTTACAAGTCTTTGGTATGTATACAATTTACTGGTAAATGATTTCCTCTTCAGTGCATTAGTCTAACAATTTCTGTCATAATTATACTATGCCACAAGTTGGAGGGAGATACAGAAATGGCCTCTGTCCATATGTCCATTTGTCTGTCTGCCAGAAAACTAGAATAAATTATATTTAACCTCAGGTCATTATTCAACGGGGATATGGTAATGAAGTTACAATCTTCTTGTTTACTATATAGTTCATATAACCTCCAGCTCAAAATGTAATGTTACATGCAAGAGCTCTCATACTGATCAAATCTAGCACCTGCATAGGCGTGGCTTGATAGTCCATGTTTTCCTATATTTCCAAGGACCTCAAGGCAATAATCATTGCCAACAAAAAGGTTCTTAAATGTGCAAACACATGTAATTTTACTCTAATCAAACAATGACCACAGCTACAAAACACTGATTTCACACTTGAATGATTTTTTTTGGTTTCACTTTTGCATGATTCACAAGTAAACCTTTTTGAGCTGAACATTAGCACTTCACACCATGCAATACAAAACACGAACCAAACACCTAATACAAAAAATTATTCCTATCTCAAATTACTAAACTAGTATACCTAAAAATATCCAAGAGAATTCATTATGTTATGAAAATAGGGACGATCCATTTATTGAAACTTATCCATGCTGTCATAAGGTCTCATGAATACTGTACAATATGGCATCTGCTCCTATTTCCCAACATGGACTCCTATTAATCAACAAATAATCACTAATATCTAACAAAGCTATAAATGAAGAAGTAAATGCAGATAATACACACCCTTGGTTTATTGCATTATGATCTCCCTACATTCAGTGATGAAAATTTTAAAATGTTGAAGAACTAAATTCTTTTAAGCTTTCCATAAATAACATAAAAAGGTGAAAATTAACACATCTTAGCCCAAACTAATGAATGCATGTATTCCTTCTTAATCTGACTTAATATTGTCAAATAACAGTCATAAATATGAAATGGTCAATGCAAAATCCTCCAGATTTCAAGGGCAGACAGTCAACATGCAACTCTAAAAAGACAAAACTGCAGGTTTGAAGTTTTAATCAACTCAATTGCTAGTTTGTTAATATTATTATAATAAACACGCGAACTACTTATGATATTTCTTTACCAGTTGCTGTTTCTTTGCTTCCATTATAATGAAAATGACATAAACACCAGAACAATTTAACAAACAATCAATATAAAATGAAGGTCCTATCATTCATGTATAATACAAACGTATTAATGTATAATACAAATGTACCTCCTTTTATACACAAATGTTTTTACATTTTGCTTTGAATTTATTTGACATTCTGTGTTGATCAGAAGTTTTCACATTTTACGCTAGGTTATGAAATTATGCATTATGATGAAACTGTTATAGCAATCTGTGTTGAATCTGACTGACATTTTACACTGATTATGACATTCTGTGCTGTGTTGAATTTGATTGACATTCTGCACTGATAATGACATTCTGTGCTGTGTTGAATTTCATTGACATTTTACACTGATAATGACATTCTGTGTTGGATTTGATTGACATTTTACACTGATTATGACATTCTGTGTTGTATTTGATTGACATTTTACACTGATTATGACATTCTGTGTTGAATTTGATTGACATTCTACACTGATTATGATATTCTGCATTGAATTTTGTAGACATTTTACACTGATTATGACATTCTGCATTGAATTTGATTGACATTTTACACTGATTATGACTGAAAAATCGTTAAAGCCATGTTAAAAATCCAAATCACACACACACACATGCACACACACATACACTGATTATGACATTCTGCGTTGAATTTGATTGACATTTTACACTGATTATGTCATTCTGCATTGACATTCTGACATACAGTGTTAGTATGATATTTTGTGTTGCTGTAACAAAAATGTGGCGTCATACTGGCTGTAATTTTGGATTATAATCGTAATATATTTTTCTATTTTGTAAATGATTTTAACATTAAATGACAATCTAATGCATACCTGAATATGAACATGAATAATACCAGCAAGGCAAAAAATGTGGCCACATTGTCCATCGTCCGTAACATGACAACAAGCTGACGGCGTAAAGCTGGCATAAAGCGAACTAGTTTGAGGATTCTAAGTAATCTGAATGTACGTAGCACCGACAGTCCACTCGCTCCTCCCTGTTGTGTAAGTTCTACAAGGCTGTAAGAGAAAAATTGTCAATAGTTATGATAAGTAAGTAAGTCAGTGATTATAATAAATGCATATGTAAATAAGTATACATGTCCAATCAGTAAAAAAGCATGTCAATCATTTGGGATATTATTGTAGTAACAAGGGTATAATATTATACAATGCATAGAGCATGGTAGTACCAAGCAAGTAGCATAGCAAGAATTCTCCCCACCCCCGCCTTCAAAACTTAATTCTGGAGCCCTATCCTAATAAAAAAAAGGTATTTGGAGGAAATTTTGGGCCGAGATTACCTCTAATGATTACATTCTGGTTTATTTTGTAAACATTTTTTAAACATGTTACATGACTGTTTTGCCCTCAAAAGACACACATCTTAAAATGTATCTCTCCAGGTAAAAACACCAAAAAGAAAATGAAAATAAAAGTTAAAAAGTACACTCAGTTAATAGCAAATAATTTCCTTTGGGAAAAAAATTTTCTTTTAATTTGAAAATGCTGCTGAAAGCTCCAATGTTGTTGTTTATAATAAATTTCACCATTCTTCCACTCTAACTAAAGTTAGGAAGAAAGGAAATTATTTGTTAAAAAAGCTATCTGACATATACTGTTCTTTGAAACAATCAAGATGTTAGGTTTAAATGATGTTCAAATATTCAGTTAAAAATTAAGAGGTTCCACTCCTTAATAAAGTCAACGAAGTTGCTCATGATTCTGTTCTTTTTTGAGGAGTTTTCCAAAAGAAGTGATGTAATACATTCAACAAATTTTATTAGTGACTAATCTAATAACATCAACATTCACATGTGGCACACAGATTAAGTGGATCTGAGATGATAAATCGCACATTTGATAAAAATAAGAGGGGGAATATTGGTGATCGGCTGGTGCATTGGAATACTTTGAAGGGTGAAACTTGGGCTAATGATGATCAACATAACATGGTGTTGGCTTCTTATGTTTACAGCTGTGACATCATCAAATCTTGTGTTCCAGCTTTCAACTAAAACTGGTTCACCCATGGATGTTGCAGATCATCATCAGATTAATTTGAACACATGTGAAAAATGGCAGGGTTTCTCATTTCGAGGGAGAATATACATGGCTCATAAAACATATGAAAAAGCATCATGGTTTTAAGGATCAGTATCTTTCAAGATTCAGTATTATTCAGATGACTTGCCATATATGACTTTTTTGCAATTAACGGCAGCATTTGGGGCATTAACTAAAACAAAGAACTTGAATAAATAAACACATTAATGTCGCAGTTGTTTGAATCAATTTAAGTCATATACTGAAAATTACATTAGTTGTTTATTCAGGGTTTCACTTACTCATACAAACTACACTGTTTTATAGTGCAATGAAGTAGTGATTCACATATAGGTAAGATCCTGCCAAAATTCTAGCATGCAATGGTTGGCAGCACACATGTACATGTAACCATTAGAATTTAAATATAACTGTCTACATCTTGTCACTGTATTCAAGCCATATACCGTCTCTAAAAGACTTTGGCTTTTATCAAATTGATTGTAATCTTCTCATGTCCTTGCTCTGGTCAGTAATTTATCAAACTTATGTTTTTTAAAATACTGTAACATGACACAGAGATATAAATAATTCTTATTAGATATATAAAATGTACAAATAAATTTCCTTAACAACATTTTAAGGAACTACATGATGACCATACATAAACAGAAAAAAAAACAATCTGTGAAAAATGTATGAGGTGATAAAAAAATGAATTACTTTTAACAGAATTTCCTTGATAAAAGGATTTTGAAACAATTACAAAAGCATACAGATAGAGAAATATAATACCTAAGAATCACAATGAAACCATCAAAAACATTGAAACCATTCTTGATATAACCAAACGGTCCAAACGCCAGTAGCTTCATTAGCATTTCAACTGCAAACAGTATAGAGAAGATGATATTGCTGGTCTCCAGAGCTCTAGTTAACTCTTCGGGCTGCAAAATAGAAAGCTAAATAATATCTGCCATATACAGCCTAGCAATATTGTTATTTTCCAGAAGAAGAAAAATATCTGTTGTAAAATCCTGCAGTTTCTTAAAATACGATGACACATGAATATGGATATGAACATTTCAAAATAAACATCACCACTTTTGAGCAGGAATCCATGACTGCAGATAGCATAGATATTATTTACGGGAAATAGTTCTTTAAAAGAATCTAGACTCGTGCACAATCAGGGTGGAAATATTAAATGGTGTAAATCATTGCTAAACTGTAGAGTTTTCATCACTTGTAGTTCCTTTTCATGATGTTCCCATACAGCACACAGAAAGTGCACAGGATGGATTTGTCTGAATATTTCAGCCCAAGAAACACTAACACCTCTTCTCTATCACTGGTGAGTCATCATACACTTCAGGTTTTCAACCCAGAAATAAGTCTCATATGAAATGAGCATTTTTTTTGTTTTCAGTTTTTGTTTAAAATTTTGGAATAGATTTAATTTCCAGTGAATATATTTTTTTTACAAAAGTATATAACTGCCTTTGCAGTTATTAGTGAATGAAAATACAGGTGTCAACAGAGCAGTATATTAATACAAAATAGTGAGTTAAATTCTGATTACTATGAGTTTATAATTAGGATAAGTTTGCCTCCATGATAAAATTTTAGCACAAAAAGAAACACTAACCAAGCTGAAGTAATATTAATAATGACATCATCACTATCATTACCATGATGAAAATGAAAACCACCACCACCAGCAACATAATAATAATAATAATAAATATAATAATAATTATTATTATTATTATTATTATTATTGAAAAGGTATTGGTCATAAAAAATGTAAATAATTTTTGCATCAACCATCTAACTTGGGAGTACAGTTTTGCATGAAATGAATGCCCTAACTAATGCAAAGATGTATATTTTTAGAAAAGTGCAGATATTTGCTTGCTGTATTTTCACAAAGAAGGATTTGTGTGACAATAAAAATAGAAATATCCAACTAACTGTATTGTATTTCTTAAACCTGTAAGAAAAGAAACACAAAATGAAAACAAGGGATCTTAAACTGAAACAATGAAGCAATTGCTTTTTAAAAAAAAATGCTTTGAAAGCCTGGAAATATATAAAAGAAAAATTGAGGAGCTGACATACCTGATTGTGATACTCAATGCCCATACTGAGTGTGTTAAACAAAATTGCTAAAAGAATTCCTCGCTGGAAGTACTTGTGCTCTACCAAGCGTTCGATACCTTCCTGGAATCTTTGATAACATTCTGCAAAAGAGTGAAGACACATTATGAGCTTGGAACACCTAATACCTCTTTAATAAGCATTGAGGTTCTTCAGTGAATCCCATTAACTTTGTTTTATATTATTCATATCTGTATGATAGTGTGCTATGCTGACTAGCCTAGCGAATCTAAATTCAATACTTACCCACTGGAAAAAAGGTCAAATTCTGTGTTCATTAATGGTCATATGAAGTCCCTTTAAACTGACATAACAGGATAAGACATTAGCCTTGTTCAACCAGAAAAACAGGATAAGACATTAGCCTTGTTCAACCAGACAAATGGGATGAGACATTGGCCTTGTTGCCTTGTCCAACCACACATACTGGATGAGACATTAGCCTTGTTCAACCAGACAAAAGGGATGAGACATTAGCTTTGTTCAACCAGATAAATGGGATAAGACATTAGCCTTGTTCGACCAGAACAAACAGGTTAAGACATTAGCCTTGTTCAACCAGACACATGAGTTAAGACATCAGCCCGTGGTTCAGCCAAACAAACAGGATAATATATTAGCCTTGTTCAACCAAATGAGATAAGACATAGCCTTCAGTTCAACCAAATGAGATAAGACATAGCCTTGTTCAACCTGATAAATGGGATAAGACATTAGCCTGTTCAACCACACATATCGAATAAGACATTAGCCTTGTTCAACCAGACAAATGGGATAAGACAATAGCCTTGTTGCCTTGTCCAACCACACATACTGGATGAGACATTAGCCTTGTTCAACCAGACAAAAGGGATGACACATTAGCCTTGTTCAACCAGACAAATGGGAGGAGACGTTTGCCTTGTTCAATCAGATAAACGGGATAAGACATTAGCCTTGTTGCCTTGTCCAACCACACACACAGGATGAGACATTAGCCTTGTTCAACCAGACAAAAGGTATGAGACATTAGCTTTGTTCAACCAGACAAATGGGATAAGACATTAGCCTTGTTGCCTTGTCCAACCGCACGTACTGGATGAGACATTAGCCTTGTTCAACCAGACAAAACGGATGAGACATTAGCCTTGTTCAACCAGATAAATGGGATAAGACATTAGCCTTGTTCAACCAGAACAAATGGGTTAAGAATTTAGCCTTGTTCAACCAGACAAATGGGTTAAGACATCAGCCTGTGGTTCAGCCAAACAAACAGGATAATATATTAGCCTTGTTCAACCAAAAGAGATAAGACATAGCCTTGTTCAACCAGACAAATGGGATAAGACATTAGCCTTGTTCAACCAGACATATCAAATAAATTAAAGACATTAGCCTTGTTGCCTTGTCCAACCACACACACAGGATGAGACATTAGCCTTGTTCAACCAGACAAAAGGTATGAGACATTAGCCTTGTTCAACCAGGCAAATAGGATAAGACATTAGCCTTGTTGCATTATATAATTGTCCAACCACACATACTGGATAAGACATTAGCCTTGTTCAACCGGACAAAAGGGATGAGACATTAGCCTTGTTCAACCAGACAAATGGGAGGAGACATTATCCTTGTTCAACCAGATAAACAGGATGAGACATTAGCCTTGCTCAACCAGATAAATGGGATGAGACATTAGCCTTGTTGCCTTGTCCAACCAGACAAACTGGATAAGACATTAGCCTTGTTCAACTAGACATCTGGGATCAACCAGACATATGGGATTAAGATATCAGCCTGTGGTTTGACTGGACAAATGGGACAAGATATTAGCCTTGTTCAACCAGAGAAACGAGATGAGACATTAGCTTTGTTCAACCAGGCAAATAATAAGACATTAGCCTTGTTGAAATCAATCCAGATATAGGGGATGAGACATTAACCTTGTTCAACCAGTCATACAGTATAAGACATTATCCTTGTTCAACCAGGCAAATGGGATGATACATTAGCCTTGTTCAAACCAAATGGGATAAGATATTAGCCTTGTTCAACCAGACAAACAGTACAAGAAAGCTTGTTCAACCCGACAAACAGGATAAGACGTTTAAGCCTTATTCAACCAGACAAATGGGATAAGACATTAGCCTTGTTCAACCAGACAAAAGTGATAAGACATTAGCCTTGTTCAACCAGTCATACAGTATAAGACATTAGCCTTGTTCAACCAGTCATACGGTATAAGACATTATAAGCCTTATTCAACCAGACCTATGGGATGATACATTAGTCTTGTCCAACCAGACATACGGGCATGGCCATAGAGAGCGATCACGGGCCCTGGGTTAAGAAACACCCAGGCCTCTCCTAGTTCTTGTTCAAACAAAATTTTCTTTTATAAAATTAAAAAGTGTTGTTCAGCCCGGGCCCCCTTATGGGCCCCGGGCGCCCTGGGGATATATCCTTGTTGCCCTCCCCCTTGTCGGCCCTGTATATGGGATGAGAAATTAACCTTGATTAACCAGACAAACAGGATAAGACATTAACCTTTCTCAACCAGACAAACGGGTTAAGACATTAGCCTTGTTCAACCAGACAAATGGGATAAGATGTTAGCTTTGCCATCCATGGCTCTGGTAAAATGTTTCACTGATGTCTGTTAAGACAGATGGTGCTCTGGTAACACTGAAACTAAAAAGATATCTCTCCATTTCTAACATTTTGTATGGCATATTTTCTGCAAATTTTCAAACCAAAATCAAAAGCTTAAAAGGACATAATTTAACACCACTTGGAATAAAGGCAGTGTGTCTCAATCAGCCCATGAAAATGTTCCTGCGCATGTGGTTATCTCATCAAAACTACATGGAACAATTCTTAACTTTTGGAAAATCCTGATTCTGCCATTAATAGAAAAACTTGTCTACCAGACTCTCGAAAATCCCACAGAGTCACTTGAGAATCAGTTTAACATCATTTTATGTTTTTACACATGCTACATTGATCACTGCATGTAGTTTTATAAAATATCACCATTGGTGTTTGTCTATAATTTTATCTGAATATCCCATTGTACTTTGATAACACATTTATATCAAAATAAAGCAATCTTATTTTATTTCATTTGTACATAATGTAGAATGCAAGCAATTGTTGTATACCATTACCACTAGACATTCTTCATCTTGGCAATTAGGCAAACACTTTTATGTCACTAAAATTATAAAATAACATATTTGCTAAGATATGTTACAATCATAACCATTGTTATTTACACTACATAAAAACTACAATCATAAGATTCAAGGAGATCCAGCAGTACTAAATTGCCCTCAGGCAGAAGAAATTGATGACAACCCCATTCTTTGTGAAGAAGTAGAAATTGCAGTTAGGTCACTAAAGAAAGGAAAGTCAGCCGGCATTGACAACATACCAGCAGAACTCACTGAAGCAGGAGAAGAGATAGTCACAGTCCTAACAACAATCTGCAACAAGATATGGCAGACAGAAGAATGGCCCACCACATGGACTCAATCCTTGGTCATCATGCTCCCCAAGAAAGGAAACCTACAGCTATGCCAAAACTACAGAACCATCAGTTTGATCAGTCACCTGAGCAAAGTCATGCTGAAGATTATTCTCAACAGACTAAAGCCTCAAGCAGAGAAAATTATTGCTGAAGACCAGGCAGGCTTTCAAGCAGGAAGGAGCACCACAGAAAAAATCTTCAATCTCAGACTCCTTTGTGAGAAATACCTTCAGCATCAGCAGAATCTATACCTCGTCTTTATAGATTTCAAAAAGGCCTTTGATAGGGTATGGAATGCAGCCGTATGGGCAACTATGGGGATTCGTACAACATCAGCTCAAACCTGGTGCAGGTTGCTGAGCACCTCTATCACAAAGCCACCAGTGCTGTTTTGATCAATGGCAGCAGAGGAGATTGGTTTCGAACAACAGTTGGAGTCAGACAGGGATATATACTGTCACCTACACTATTCAACATTTTCCTGGAAAGGATCATGGAGGATGCCTTGCATGACCACAAGAGCACTGTTAGCATCGGAGGAAGAACAATCACCAACCTCAGCTTCACAGATGATATTGATGGTTGAGCAGGAGATGAAAAAGAACTGGCTGACTTGGTTGAGTGCCTCGACACAGCCTCCACAGCATACGGTATGGAGATTAGTGCTGGTAAAACCAAACTGATGACAAAGAACACCAATGGCATCAATGCGGAAATAAAGATCAGTGGACAGAAGCTGGAAAGAGTTACAAGCTTCAAGTACTTGGGATCAAGTATCACAGATGAGGGCTCCAAACCAGAACTACTTTGCAGGATTGCCCAGACCACAGCAGCAATAACAAGGTTGAGACCAATATGTAAAGATACCAACATTGCTTTCATTCCAAAATTAGGCTGATGTGCTTGATTGTCATATCCATCTTTCTGTATGTTTGTGAAACATGGACGCTCACATCAGATCTACAAAGAAGGATTCAAACCTTCGAAATGAGATGCTACCACAAGATCTTGGGCATTTCATACATTGACCATGTAACCAATGAAGAAGTCTACAACAGGATCCAATGAGCCATCAGATTCTATTAAGACCCCTTGACCACTGAAAAAGAGTGAAAACTGAAGTGGTATGGTCATGTCTCAAGATCATCTGGACTGGCAAAAACAATCTTGCAAGGAACAGTGCAAGGGTGCAGAAGAAGAGGCAGACAGAAAAAGAGGTGGTAAGACAACATTAAGGAGTGGACAGGCATGGGATCTGGAGATTCCCAAAGGGCAGTAGAGAACAGGGAAAGATGGAGAGAATTGGTTGTAAAGTCAACTGTGGTGGCCCAACGACCTCTTAGGTTAAGGGACTGATGATGATGATTATGATGATGAAAAACTACTTGAGTGATAGACTCAGTTGGATGAACTCTTATTCAATCATTCAAATAGTAACAGATGTCAATTACGTAGTGATTCAATTCTAGCAGGTGACTGGAATGAGCACAGGAATATTCCCAAACATGTTATACCCTACAACAACAGATGCCATCTGCAACCAAGGGATCAACTGGACTGAATTGGTATGTTATTTTATGTCTTATCAGTCTAACCATCCTGACATCCTAAACATGAAAATGCAAACTATGATATTATGAAGTTAACAAGAACAATAATTGCACATAACAGATTATACATTAATATGTTCTCTTCATCTAGACTGTTGCCATTGATGTTCGATACTCTTTGAAAAAACTCAGAGTGTGTTGCTAAGTTTTCACATTTTAGGATGGACCAGTTTTTTACATCCATAGTTGAACTGTTTGTCTTAATACATTAAAAAGTTTAACACCCTAAATATAATTTCAATCATTCCTGCAATGTCATTTATAAGATAGTTCTGAACAGAAACCAAGATCTATAAAATTGCATTCTTTCACCATGAAAGGACACAATGATATGCCATAATTTGTTCTGACAATGTTCCGTAAGAAACAGGCATTAAATGATATTTTTTCATCTTCCATATAAAAAAGCATATAACATCTCAAATAATGTTGTGTTAAATCTATAAATTTGAGAAAGTGAGAAAATTTAAATTTCTAATGTAACTGTATATTTATTTATTTTTCAAATCAGACAAAAACCAGAGCTTGATAATAAGTGGGCAAAATGGATTTGATATAGAAAAATTTGATAAAGAACTTGATGGAGTGAGAACCACAACCTTTCTTTAATGATCTTAAAGATACTTAACTGCACTTCTTACCTTTGCCTGAAGATCTTCCTACCTTTTCTTGTTTGTTTCGAGGGCAAAATGCATATCAATAAGTTTAGTTTACCAGTACCTCCTTTTTGGGGGTTGAAAACTGAAAACAGGATAATCCCATTTTGTGAATTTCTTTTCCGATAGAGACAGTAATAGAAAAATTGTATACACTTTCTTTGTTTCGTATTCAACCGATGTTCGTATTTGCTACATTCCACCAATTCAATGGTAAAGAACTGGTTGAAAATGCAACCTAATGTATGACGTCATCTACTGATTGCAAATCAATCTATATTGTCCTGGGTCAATAAACCGGTCTCTATTTAACTGTTTCAGTCAACAGGAAAATAGTAAAATCCTGTAGCATTTTATCTAAATCGGTTTCCACTAACAAATCTTTCTTACTTTTCTTCTTTTTGGTTTCTTCCATTTCGATTTTCCACTCTGTTTCGCACTCTTGACAACCTTCGACATCACCCAGCTCGCAATCACGTGATGGGCACTGGTAGCTGCATTCACTTAAGGCACAGGAAAGGCGGGGGTAGAATTTGTCATTCATATTATCTACTAAATAATTCTCTTGCATACCTAAAAAAAAAAATTTTTATAAAATTACCAGTATACAGTCTAAATTTGGATTGGTATGCAGGAAAATAAACAGGCCAACAGGAAAAAAAAAAATGTTATAAAATTACCAGTATATGGTCTAAATTTGGACTGGTATGCAGGAAAATAAACAGGCCAACAGGGGAATAAACAGGAGACTTACAGAAGTATTCACTTGCTGGATCATTTAAAAACATTGTTAATTTCATAAAATTAAGTGTTGCATAAGCTTTGATTGGCAATTAACATTTTCCATCAGTGTCTATCACAATTAACATATATCAGTGTCTATCACAATTGGTCAAGATGAAGAAGCGAATCCAGCCTTCTTACAAGTGATTGAGAATAACTGATACCGACAAGATATTGCCCTTGTATTAAAATTTCTTTTTCTGACAATGGCTTTTGATAACATCTATACATTTCTAAGTCAATATCGTCCAGTGTGTCTTAGAATTGCACAATAAATAAAACGTGTTTGTTATGCAATAGTCAAAAATGGATGAAAATTAATGAGATGTACGAACTATATAGATAAGACTTATTTCACACATAAAAGCATCCACATGCAAATACAAACAAAATCAATGTGTACAGAATATTTACAAACATGCAATCTAATAGAAGTATTTAAGACAAAATATGACCAACAAAATTTGTAAAGGTGACAATTGCAACGCTATTAAAAAGAAAGAGACTTTAGAAGGACCTTACTTCATGCTGAACCTATTTGATATACGTTGTTTATATTCCAATGCCTTTTTGTTTTATTGTTGAAAATAATCTCAACATGTTTTCGTTGCAATTATTTTAAATATTCTTTATTTCTTTGTAAGGGAGATTTTATCAATGGTGGTGAATATCTCAAATTTGATCAGAAGTCAAATCTTGAATTTCTCGTGGCAGACTGAAGATGATCAGCATTTACTACAGTGTTTAAAACAGAAATCTACAATAACACTTCTTGTTTAATATATATTCAGTACCATTTTTATTGCTTTCTCCAATCTGAGTAAGAGTTCTAAGTTGTAATTTTAATAGTAATCAGAATTAAGAACTTAGAATCATCTTACCAACTTAAGTTTCAAACACATGTACATTACCAAGGTCTCACAAAATGTGTAGGATTATAAGCAAATCGACTTGATTAGTATCTTCACGTTATACACCATTTTTGATAATTAATCATCCTTTTCTTGAACACAGTCATGAAGAACCCCAAAATGTTAAACAAAATCTGATAAAAATAGTGATAAATAGGAGAAGGCATTTTGTACTTTCAAATGATGCTAGCATGAATCTCCTTCAATTATTAAATAAGAGAAAGGAGTTAACTCTGACTTTGATTGAAATGCTGGCAAATAACATAGATCCTGGCAACGAAGAAACGAAAGTAAATTCTGTTCTTGATGACTTATTGATCTAGCGAATGCAGTATTCACTTGTGTATGTCTGAGTTTAATAGTTATTTCTCATTTTCATATCTATGCCAAAGCAAATACCTGCATCAATTTAGATGTCAATAATGCTTCCTTCAATAAAATTTTTTGTTGAACACAATTGTGAAAAAAATATAAAAAGCATGTAGATCAGGTTTTCAAACTGCACGTAATCTTGATTATTCATTTCCGATAGTTGCCTGTATCTTTTGTTATCTGCTATTTGACATTTTGCTGTTTGTTTCCTGATAGCATGGAAATGTCATCATTTGTGTCAGTATGACATGATACGATATGAAACTGTATGCTGACAGTGAAACGATGTTAACGGTTGTTTTCATTGTTTTAGAATCTGAACTGGTTTAACAGAATTTACAAATGCTTCATTAACTTCCTTCAAGTTAAATTAAAGAATTAAAGCCAATTTAAATAACTACAGGTGGTGAGATGCTGGGAACCTAATTAAAAATGGTACAACCAGGAATGGTACGCTTTAAAGCAAGACTAATGAACAATTGATGGTGTGTTAGAAACAGCATAACATGGAAGTGATATAATTGGGGATTGAAACGATCATAAACATTATACAAAATTGTTGCAAAGGATGTTACAAATATCACAATTATTATTATCAAGAAAGTATTAAAATCACATTCATGATTACCTGAAATGAAGTTATACTTGCCTTTATCATTTGTTACATGGAATTTGTCAGGAAAATCCTCATTAACAAGTGTATTCGTGGCGGCTAGGGCTGCATTCTTTGAGCTGTGACTTGAAAGCACATCAGGCAAAAACTGAAAATGTTTGACACTACCATCCCCACTGAAAGATGGTGTTCTACTGTGAATAACATGCGGTGAAAGATGATTGGGTGAAGAAATACAAGATTTAAAAAGAGAAGGAGTTAAAACTTCTGCTGCAGCCAAAGCTAAAGTATTCAAAGACTCCGATGAAGTATGTGCATTAAAACTATAGGCTGGAACTGTTAGAAAGGGGGTAGTGGGCCGGCGTGGTGATGCTACAGGATCTATTTCTGATGCTTCAGGACTAGCACGTGGTGCAAGTGAATTACTGTCAAAGCAGGTATTGTCACGATTCAGAAAGACATAATGATAATGACGATGATGTGAATGTCTTGGACAATACTGGTTCACATTTTGTGGCTTCAGCTGGCTACCTTTCTTTTTTGGTTTTCTCAAGGCAAGTTCTGGTTTGATCTTTCTGACATTCTTTCCTGTTTTTTCATGGTAAAGCCTTAATAACTTCCTCTTTCCCCTTCTATACAGATGTGCTAGATATTTAAGTATTTCTGCATAACATCCACCAGGTTCAGAGTTACTGGCCAATGTGCTTGATGATTGAAATCTTCTTCTCTCTTGAAGCATTCTTTCCGTTTCACGCTTTTTTGTCTCGGAAAATTGTGTTGCTATGACAACAAGGCACAGGTTGATCATGAAGAAAGACCCAATCTGAAAAAAAATGAATATGAATATGAATGGGCATATATGTATGTATGTATGTATGTATGTATGTATGTATGTATGTATGTATTATGTCTACATATTGTATGGGTATGTGTGTATACTTGTATGTGTGGATATACGTGTACGTGTAGAAAATGATTACAATAAAGACTTTCTCTTTTATTTTGCTCTCTCTCTCTCTCTCTCTCTCTCTCAATATTACTACGTACCAGTGTTAATCATTTTCCCTGTAAAGTAATATGCACTTATACAGAATTTTGATGTAGTCAGTTCCTATATATGGGGAATAATAAACATGGAAAAAAAATTATGAATATTTATGAAATGAAAGTATATGTTCATTTTATTTAAATACAATCCATTATCTTTTTTACATATACAAAGTAGAAATGAACACATTTTATTACTAAGGTTTCCATTTATTTCCAGTGTTTCTAAAATATCTTACGGGTGTAAATGTTGATCTTTTAAACAACTTACCACAATGAGAGAAACAAAGTAGGTCCAGTCCCAAAAGGAGTGAGCATCCTGGATATAGTACATAATGTTGACCCAGCTTTCTAGACTTATCACCTATAATGGAAAACAAACATGACAAAAATATAACTGTGTGAAAATAACTGGAAATATTTCACTGATTAATAGTTTATATTTCTTATAGATAAAATAAGTTTTTTCATGTTTTTAAATAAGAACACCACATTGCTCTTGCTGCTTACTTAATTGTTTCCTACATTATATAGTAAAGTATGTTCATAAGGAAATCGGATGTGACAAAATGTTGCTTAATACAAAGTATATAGCTCGGTCCATTGTGGTTTCTGATACAACGGCTTTGTTTGCTCATACAGCAATGTCATTTTTGAAGGTACATGTATTATGGTTTCATCATAAACAGTGTCCATCACGGTTACAGTCTGGTTTTGCTTTATATATCATCTTTTTTTCATCTATGTTATAAACAGCTCTGAATATATGTATGATCTATACGTTCAAAGTATCCTGAAACAAATTAAAGTGAAGACCAAATTTTTCATTTCGTAAAAAGCAAAACAAAACAAAAAAATATAACAAAACACTATCGTGTGTATATTGTACTATTTTCCATTAATGCTAACACCAAAGAGGCAACCACTTTGATGATGTCTGCTGTGGCAATACTAGTTGCACGTTCAACTATTTGAGTCCATAGTAAATCATAATTATTCATGTCAGGAACATTGTTTTTTGACAACTACAAATGCTCATTAATTGACCAAGGTCAGGATCCTCTACAGAATTTACTAGGAATAAATCTTTCATATGCTATGTTGGCAAAACAAGAGGTAAGGTCACAGAATCAAAATATATTAGTGGAACATATTTTTAAGTGTCAAGGCTATCTTAACAAATTTTGACTTAAAGTAGTATTAGACACCAAAATACATTTTCCTTGCATACCTTAATTTTTATATACTTGCTTAGCTGCATTTCTACATATTAATTAAACCATGTATCAAAATGCATATCTTGTTAAACGCATTCTAAATACCACTGATAGGTCTAAAAAGCATGTTTGAAATTAACATACTTACTGTATTAGTTTCAGCTAACATATATTTGATGATTAGTATTAAACACACGAATCTTAATTCCGAAACAGAATATTTACTAAGTTTTGCCTGTGATAAATCACTATCATTTTGGTCTGCAGGTATTTATCAGTACTGGATTTTATCATTTGTATGAATATCTTAACAAATGTTGCTGCTTTATTAAAAATAATTGTCATTCAGTAAGAAGAAAATTTAGAATCTCTTTATAAAAAGTGACAGTTTTTACCATTGACACACATTTGACTAAAATTAATGTATGGCTGACCTAAAATTTTGCAACATCTACATGAATTCCATACTGAAATATGCTTCTCCATTTTACTGGTCCTTTAACTACATAAAACAATAAAAACAGTATATCCTTAGTAACAGAAAGTACCTGAAATATTGCCACCCAGGCAAGTCCAATATTATCAAATGAAATAGCTCCCTGGAAAGGGTTTTTATCTCCAGCTTCACAAACTGTGTAATACTGGTTCCAATTCACGCACGAGTCATTGGTGGGTGTGTTGTTACTAAATGGCTTGGCCGATGCATTGCACTTGATGCCCTCATATTGGTAGCGCGGCAAGTTCGAGCAAAATCTCATGCCTGATGTATACTCTTTACTGCATATGTAATCGTCAGTTTCTATCCGTGGCATATAATATGGCGACAAATTAAAACTGAAATGGTATAAACACTATATTATTCATCTGATTCTCTGGATGCTTTTGACATTAAATTCAACAGAAACTGATATCTTTATTTGGTGTCTTACAAATGCAGAAGTATTAAGCACACTTAGCAGAGAAAACAAAGTTTTTCAAACCTTCCTTAAATAAGGAAATATGGATGTTTGTTACAAGAAAATAGACTGTAATTTTGGGAAAGAACTCATTACACTAACCAACAATGATTTGTCATGAACAAAAAAACGAGATGTTGATGTTGGGTGAAAATCCTCCCTTCCATTCAAATGGAAAGAAACAAATCTTTATTACCATCGACAACATAAATGCACAGACGAACCTTACAATCATACAAAGTACTAAAATAAACTTAAATGAAACCACTCATTTTGTTGGTTGATTGTAAATTACCTTGGAAATGGCATATTGGACACTAGTTTATACATCTTATATCTGCAGAGTCGAAAAACAATTTTGTTTTTGAGATAGCTAACGAAACACTTATTTACTCGTACCTGAGCAATAAGCATAAACACTGTAAAAACTATTGATTTCCATGTCCTTAATTAAACTTTTTTCCCTATCCAACAAAGACACAAACAATTTCTGCACTCATGGTATCTGTTAAAGTACCACACAAATTCTGTTTGGTAGTTATAAATTTGTTTGAAATGTATCATTATATTCTCATTATAAACATATTGTGACAATTCTATTGTCTTAAACTAAGTAACAGAAAAGAGCAAAAAGCCCACAAGTTTTTGTAAAATTCAACAAATAATTGTATTCCCTAGAATACAACGCGAAACTTTAAAAAGAACTTACAGTACTGTAAATTAAATCCAACTAGTCCTAAAAGTTCTGTCACAAGTCCAAATGTATAGAGTTTCAAATGAATTCCAGTGGTGTTCCTAAAAAACAATTACAATATAGAATGTGCTAATTTCCCTGCAGTCTTGAATGTGCTAATGTGCCAATGGCCTGAAATATGGCGATGTGTTAACAGTCTTGATGTAACACAATAATATAATCCAAAAGGTACTGGAAAGAATTCACAATAATTCCAAAATATTGATTTAGTCCAAGGAGCATTAATAAGCAGTTTGTAAATTGAGTGAATAATTTAAATACAAATCTACCAAAATCAGTAACTGAACACACCACTAAGACTGATTCCACTTCTGATGTTAAGAGAGGTATAAATAAATTTGATGCAAACAACATTAATTTACAAAGCTAAGACATAATAATGTGGCTAGGATGTTGGTCAGTCTCCTTTCTAAAATATTCAAAGTTGTCAACAAGATCAGGAATTTCCAAGTGAAAAACTAATGCTCTACACTCATATACCAATAAACATATTTACCTCCAATAATAATAATGATTAGAATATTTAATCTATAATCATAAAGAAATAATAGCTACATATTATGTTGTTAAGAAAATAAATGTCACAATTCAAGTAGACCATTAACTTGATTTTGGACAAAAGTCAATTATAAAATAAAGATAATTATAACACATAATAATTGAGAAAAGCCAACAAATTACAAATTAAATTTACATAACAAGATATTACAGATATTTTGGACTGCTCCGGTGGCCTAGTGGTAGAGCGTCCGCCTCGGATGCGGGAGGTCGCGGGTTCGAACCCCGGCCGAGTCATACCAAAGACTTTCAAAAATGGTACTAACAGCTGCCTCGTTTGGCGCTCAGCATTAAGAGGTTAGTGTTAGGACTGGTTGGCCTGGTGTCAGAATAATGTGACTGGGTGGGACATCATGCTACATGTCTGCGGCATGACGCCCCAGTGCTAAACATCACTATAAACTGTCACACTGCAGACATCGTAGCGATATGACTGAAAAATTGTTAAAGCTACATTAAAAATCTAAATCACACACACACACACACACACACATACAGATATTTTGTATTAGGTAGCTTCATTATTGTTGTTGTTTTTGCATTGTTTCTAAGTACAAATAATTTTTTTGTTTAAATTATATTATCTAGCCTGCACACACCATTAAATGATAACTGACAAAATAATTTGGATGGATGAAGTTTGGCAACTCAATACAACTTTCATTTACAGCTTAATACGCATACTAGTAATTCTTACAAAAGCAGGTGCTTTAAAGTATCTCTTTAGACACATGTAATATTTTGATGACAGCTGTACTTAAACATCAACAATCCACATGCTGTTTTCGTACTGAAGTTTTACGTGTTCAAAATCTCTTTTCCAAAAGAATCGAATTTCTAATTTATTTATTTAGTATCTGATCATGGAACAATAACTACCATATACAGTTAGACGTGCTTGATCTTCAGAAAAAGACTTTGAAACTTTGGACTTCGCCATTGGACTCTAACTGTTTCCTCGAGGTCCAGGAAACGTTTGCACATAGGAAATCATTTATTATCCCTACATCAGCTTGATTGCCACGCAAAAAACATTACCAAAGATAGTCTTGAAACTTACTGAGCATATGAGATGTTCTCGCTGATGTTGATAAAACATCTGCTACGCAACACACCGGCCCACACCTGTACGCCAATTATACCAAAAATGAAAAATACAAAGAAGCACAGAAGAAGAACGTTCCCAAGCATAGGCAATGTGTCGAGTAGAAGCATCACCAAAATACGCATACCTAGAATATAAGAATAAGAAAAGATTGTTAGATACATTATTGATACGGCATATTTTCTGTATAAGATTTAAATGGACAGGCTCCGAAGAAGACATATTTGTAATACTAAAGTCAAAGAATAATTTGTGTTCCGAATTATATGTAGTTTAAATATGTTAACTATTAGACCCGTTCAGTATTGTTCCTATCTGTAACATTATGGACCGCTCCGGGGCCTAATGGTTAGAGCGTCCGCCTTGGATGCGGGAGGTCGCGGGTTCAAACCCCGGCCGGGTCAACCAAAGACTTTAAAAAATGGTACTAACAGCTGCCTCGCTTGGCGCTCAGCATTAAGAGGTTAGTGTTAGGACTGGTCGGCCTGGTGTCAGGATAACGTGATTGGGTGGGACATCATGCTACATGTCTGCAGCATGATGCCCCAGTGCTAGACATCACTATAAACTGTCACACTGCAGACATCGTAGCGATATGACTGAAAAATTGTTAAAGCTACGTTAAAAATCTAAATCACACACACACACACATGTAACATTATGTGAAAAATAACCTAAATTGTTAAGGCTCTTCCAGTATGGAGAGCAAATTTCGTACACGCTGAACAAAATCCACCATCTTTTATTCAGGCCATACTGGTCCGCTAGCAATTTTGTTTTAATTTTGAGCAAAACTTTCCTGGAACTTTATCTGTTATACCTAATTGGTTTCTATTGATTTCAGTTTCTCTTATCTAATCGATACATGTCCTTTCAGTGTGATTCGATTAGAAAATTGAATGAAATAAATTCATTACATACTGGAATGTAGACTTAGGGATAAGGTCCATGTACTTGAGGAATGACGATTTTACTGTCGCCAATTAAGTTTTAGCGACTACTATTGACAATTCTGTCGAAAATTGCAGATAATATATGTTTATAAGGCACCAAGACACATGGAGAATCAAGAAGTTACAATAGCATCAACATTTCTGATTGTTTATCAAGAATTTTACTGCAGCAACGATTTATGTTTGACCAGTCAGAAATCGCGTTACATACGCTGGTGTGTTAGAATGTCATATTCGAGATTATATTTCAGTGATTTCTATAACAACCTTGTTTATTAGTTGTGCAGTGGTGACATCTGTTAATAGTTTTAAATATATTTCTGGGTACTACGGTGTCTTTCTATGCACAAAAAAAACCCCCACAAAAAACGTGATGCAAATTATTCATCGACCAATGCGCATGCTTTCAACATTAAAGTTATTGTATGCACACCAACTTAGGTCAGGCCTAAATTTAAGTTTGGAATCGAGCGATCTAATTGCCTACAATTTTAGCCTGATTTAAAATTGACCAATCATATGTCTCAAGTCTGGAGTTAAGCCCTACTTTTGTGAAACTGAGGCCAGGATGTATAACCATGCTTGGAAAGGCCTGTCAAGGTTTTGACATATCACTTCTTATAAACCCTATATTTCTTCTTCAGGAAGGCTTCCCTCTACCCAAGCCTTTCAAATACTACTAAAACATGAAACCCAGAAGTATATTTTAGTAATATGAAATATCAGGGGATCATATCGCACTGAAAATAGTATTCTATATATTTACACACGCGTGTGCGCCCCCACACACACACACACACACACAATATGGCTAACTGTATACTATTCCTTGTCGTTTTCCAAAATCTTGATACTTGTATCATTATTGATTTAACAATCAGTGGTCACTTATCACTACTCCAAGAATGATCTGGGCACTTACTTGGAATCCTATTAATAGCTCGCAGAGGTCGAAGCACTCGAATAGTTCGAATCGCTGATAGACTAAGGTTTTCCGTCTCAACTCCATACTCTACCGCGCTGAAAATAGAAACATATAAAGATCAGACTTACTAGATTCATTCACCTTTATCTTTAACAGTTTTTGATCGTGTGCAAAGATTAGCTTTTGAAAACTCCTATCAATCCGTCAGTTGCTTAGGGTTGCTGGCGACGTTTATGAACATGTGATCGAAAATATTTTCTCATTGAATATATTTCCGCATTATGTCAGTAACTAAAAGAACATTTGATACTTTTCCATTTCCTTAATCAGTTTATAAAATAATAATTAAGCTCTAAAGTGACGTCTTTTTAAAACTGTAATGTTACAAAAACTCTCCGCGCATCCTATAAAAAATGCACATACGTACACACGATTGTGTACATATTCAAAACAATTATTCCCTAAAAAGATTATTTATTGTAAAGTGTACAATCGACATTTTGTTCGAAAACAGCGGGGTTTTATATATTGTTACTATTCTGGTTACTTCTGTTAAGCGGATCCAAGTAATAAGAGCAACTGTTCATTTAGGACAGTATTTATGTTTTCCACTTTCCTGGTCATGCATATCATAACACGACACATCTCTGTATCATGAATCAATTTTTAACGTGTTCCTTTGTTGCATGATGTTCACAGATAATGCATTTCAAATTTTAATTATTATAAAAAAGAGTTTAAGGAAGTTAATATTATAAAGCAATGCATACTACAGAGTACTCTTAAAATTAAATCAGATTTTAATGGTAAAAAACTTTAATATTATTCAATCGTCAATTTGTTTCAAAACAACCTTATTTCACATTGATCGCTTTGGGAAATCAAAGTTAAAAGTCCATATGCCCCTTTTGACTGAAACATTTTTATACATAACAAAACCTTATCTAATATTAGTCAGTAATGTTGTACATACCAAGCAAACATGTTTGAATGGTGATATTGTCTCAAAGAGAATTTTCACGAGAACATAACAATAACCACAAATATCTCAGGAAACTACCTGCACTAATAAATAAGGACGCATTATTTATATTTAACTTATTGGTGCATTCTAGATTATTATATAACATTTAGTTAAGAAACTTTATAGCGAGCGAAGCTTGAGCGAGCACTCGAGAAGGATGATTTTAAGATAACGAGTACACGTAAAACAAGTTAAACAAAAGCTAGAACTAACAGTTTGGAAACACTGGCAGTGGTATTGGAAGTGCTCATACAATCTGCCATTATCTTTCGGTGTTTTGCACACGCTCTGTTACGGAAAGGAGCGAAGAAAAACCATCAAGTATTCATAACGTTCATCATAGATTCTTTTATTGGTCATGAGACTTATTCGTTAAAAGTCCCTAAGATTTATACTGTTATTGTTATTCAACAATGTCAATAAATATATCCTGCAACTCAGGAACATCAAAAGCAAAGACACGCGCACGAGATGCTGTGCATCCTATCTCGATAATGTCACTAGACATCAGTCAAAACACACAAGTCCAGCAAGCTTCGCTCGCTACTAGCTTGACATATTTCACTTTACTGCTGCTGTGTTAAAACAATGTCAACATGCCTATTTCGGACAGAGGGTACCAGCATTTTGTCATTCACATGACGTTTCATGCATCAGTAACTACCTTTTACTGGCAAAACTTTCGTCTATATGCAACATATTCTGATGTATTTTATCACAATTAAAAATCCGGTTGAATATCTTACCGTCGTTGACGACAATATTTGAGAATAAATACTTCAACATGCCAGTAATTTATTTTTTTTTAAAAATGCTGCAGATAGTATTCAATGTCACTATGTAATATGAGAATAATTGTTAACTTATTTTGTTCTGTTTATCTGATAATTTTCATAATTACACAGACATTCATAAACCTTGTACGGTAACTTCCTGTTTGTTGTTCCAACAGTATTCTATCATCTGCTTTTCAGTCTTTTCGCAAGGGACTGTTATTCGATTCCATTTTTTTAAAAATACATTTTGTTATAAAACCCTTTCAGTGCAAAGAATCAAAGAAAAACAGCTTCAGGTGAAGATATAAAACAGAAATATTGTAAATGTTACAGAAATATGAACATATAAGTTTTATTTTTGCATATTGTATGGTCTATTAGAACCACGCCTATATCATGCATAAGATGCTGATCAAGCAACATCAGAAGGCACTTTAGCAGTAAAAGGGTTAATTTAGATCTGATTTCATTATGTACTGGTTCCCTGTAAGTAACTATCTCATGGTAAATGATGGCCATTTTCTGGCGCCAAATTTTCCTTTCGTCTGTTTCAAATCCTTCGAAAATAAGTGAAAATCTAATTTGCGAGTAAATGCAGAGAACAAAGCTACACAAGGTAGAGTTTCTCTTTACATTACCTGTTAGAATCTGTTAAACAATATTAACATTTTTCATAAAAAGAGACACAAGGAACCAGTCTTATATCAGAAGTAGAAGCATGCTATATACATGCATGGAAGTCACATGGTATGTCGGATATCAGATGAAAACAAAGACGTAAATATTTTTTGAACACTGGAAAACATGGAAACGTGCATGCAAAATCAAGTAAAACGATAAGACGAAGTCCCAGCCTGATGCATGGATAAAATCAACCGAAAGCACTAAAGATCGTCACAAATAACTTGAAGTAATTCACGTTTTATATGTTAAGCGTACCGTACATTTTCTTGATGAACTACAGTGGCGTACTAAGGGGGGTGGGGGGTGCGAGGGGGGCGGTCCGCCCCGGGTGACAGCCAGAAGCAGAAGGGGGGTAGGGGGACGATCGGGAGACTTGCAATACCAGTACAAGTTTTCAAAGCAATTGAAAAATTCGCCAAAGTAAACGTTATTTCCAATTTGCTTACGACAGCACTGAACTGTTTAAAAATCTACTTGCAAACATAATATGTCTTTCTGTGTGTTTACATTTTAAAATTATTTGTTGGGGTGCCGAAGGAAGGATCCACCCCATGTGCCAAATACTTTAGTTACGCCCCTGGTTTACTCTACTTGTTTTTGCTGAAGTATTTATCGGTTTATTGTATTACAATATGGACTTTCCTATTCAATTTTTAATTAAATATTTTTACACGCGATGATCAATTCAGACTGAATCATCGCCGAAAGTTATTTTGCAAAGGGGGCATATCTACACTTGAAAGGCATCAGACCTTAAAAGAAGAAAAATGAAACGAAATATTTAGTCTTCGATACAATTAATGGCAGTTTTAATTGCAGTGTGCTCTGACATTATTGTCGGTTTCCGAAACGAGATGAAATATATTAGCATTTCTAGCCGCCAGCTTAATCCCCGGGACATTATTCTTTTTCCTTGCAATCAAACTGTGAAATAGACGTTATGTCTCTTACTAGTAGCTCCGGAATATGAGTCTCTTACGGAGCTTCTTCACTTAGGTCAGTTTTGATCAGCTTATTAGCTTTAAGACCCCTGCTGTTCTCTCGAACCAGCCATAGTCATCACCCGGGGAGATCATATACTTACCAGCGCATTTTTGTGCAGTAATGAGTACCGTTACGCTCAATCCTAATCGGCAGTATCAAATATAATGGCTATAGGATATTTGAAAAGATTACTTTTGCATTGATAACTTTTTGCCGTGTTCAAAAAGTTATTGCGTATTCGAATTGTTATAGCCGATACACAACTCGTCTCCTATACAATTATAAGCATTTCGAACATTATACATGAAGATTTAAATCAATGACTGACCAAGTATTTCGGTCTCATGGTCAATATACCTTGCTGTAAAACCTGAGGTAGTTAAGTAAGCATCCTTTCTAGACGATAACTGCAAAAGCGGTGCGTAAATTGCTGTCGAAATAAACAGTATTTAGTACTTTTTGTTTTTAAAATCTCCAAACAAGTAAGAAAATTGCACTTTTATCTTCAGAGGAACTTACATCTTGTTGAACAGTTTTTTGTTGTTTTTTTTTGTTTTTTTTTTTTTTTTTTTCATGCATTTTAATACATCACTATTCATGCATTGAAATATTACAAGATAACACAAATGTTTAATTAAACAGCCAGCTTTAGAACATGCACAACTTCGCAAGCACAAAAGCAAACGTTCTTACTTGTTCACTAGATAGTCAGCGATGCTTTATATTAGAAAATAAGAAATATAAAAAGTTATTTCAATACTGAAAATCAGCCGAAAAGTGCACACCGTCTAATAAACTACTTAAATAATACTGCTTTCTCTATGTCTGTAAATACTTCCATAAAAAAGATAACATTTATAAGATATTTTTTTCTGAAACCTCGGAAGAATTATCCTAACATTACATAACACAAAACAAACATGCTATTTGACTTGACGTATTTTATCAAGATACAAATAAATTTCTGCATGGCACAATCTGAAGACATTCTGATATCGCCATATCGTACAAAAGACATCCTGATATCGCCACATAGTCCAGGTCCTCCAATCTCCAATTAGAATCTACTCGTACACCGAATTTTTATGCGACGATTGTACTGATTTTCTCTATTTATTAGGCGTATTTGCATCTAAATGGCTATAAATTTTATTCTCTACTGACTAATAATTACAAGAGCTTCAAATTTAAAAGACTCGTTCTTTTAAGCAAACAACAAACTTTTAACAGCGGTTGTGACTTCCACGGGAAATTTCGTTTGTACAATGTGCTAAGAACTGAATTTAAAATCAAACAATCTGCATGAAAATCACATTTTAATATTTAATGATAACGCTATTGCATTTTTTTTTGCTACTTAACTATTATGAAAAATAACGATCACATAGTCCGTTCCTCAGGCCATATTCGCCCTGGTCTCAGCGGTGTCGGGCTATTTTCTATATGATAGTCTTGTGATTAGATAAAAATTGTATGGTATTGTAACTACATCTAGAAGCGCAGCAGGCATCATAACATATCGCATGGAAACTTGCGCCAGGAAATATATTGCTAGGTGCAGATGACGTCTTCTGATAATTGGAGATGCGATAATAATCCAGAATAAAAAGAAAAGCATATTCATGGAATACACCTCAGTAAGTTCTAACTACTAACGGCTTTTATGTTTTCAATTTGGCAATTTCACTGTTCGTTTTTAGCACAGAAACGGCCATGTATTGTGTATCAGTCTTGATGATGAAGCAAAAGAAAAGAAAGCAAGGATATGGTTTATTTAGTTCAAAGGACATTATGATGAGGAAAAATTGTGTGTAATCGTTAATTACATAGCTCAACTTCACGAAGCTATTGACAGTATCCAGTAGCCATCGTAAATAGTAATTATCACGCAGACAATAAATTAGACCAAAGTGATCTTGAAAACAAATTGTTGGTCCCTCTATTTTGCTTTTTATCTTGCATATTGTTACGACTCTATAGTTTTAAACTAAGTAAAGAAAGGAGCCAGAACTAACAAGTTTTGTAAAATTCAACAATTTATTTCCCCAGAATAGAGAGTGAAAATTTAAACTGAACGTACAGTATTGTGAATATAATCCCAAATATCCCTAAAAGTTGTATCACAAGTCCAAATGTATGAAGTTCCTATAAAATTCCAGAGGTATTCCAAATAAGTTCCGATACTGAATGTGTTGATGGTTCATGTGCCTGTAGTCTCGATCTTACTAAGCCTGTAGTGTGGCGATGTGCTAAAGGCGTTTTGATGTATCACAATAATATAATCCAAAATGTTTTCGTCTGAATTCACTATAATTCCAAATCAATGTTTCTGTACAAGAATATTATTGCGCACTTTGTAATTCCAGTGAATATTAATTTAATTCCAGTAAATAGTAATTTGAATAAATTAATCCAGCCAAATGAAAAATATAACAGAACAATAAGACTGCTTCTGCTTCAGATGTTAAGGCAAGAATAAGTAAATTTTAAAGTAAGCAAGGTTATATACCCCTTTAATTAACCCAGTCACAATTACCATTTTTAAAAAATGCTCTGTCAACTTAATGGAATTTTTCATTGTAGAAGTTTCTAATGTTAGAATCAAGACTATAAACATGTTTACCATTAATAATGATCTCAATATTTAATCCACAATAATAGATAAATATTAAGCTATTATTTTATGTTCTAAATGTTACTAGTCAGGTAAAACATGAACTTGATTTCGGACAACAAATAATACAAATTAAATATATATATCAGCATTTAGAACGTAACCTTAAATTGGCAGTTTATAGCAAGATTTGTGTTGATATGCCGTTTAAGTCACATACATGCCGACATACATACTTACTGCAACAGGGCAATAAAAGACAACAGAATAAAAAAGAAATTTATGTCCTCTGATACCAAAGTAGAGATACTATAACGACTAGATATAGAGATACTATAACGACTAGATAATAATCAGATATTCATTTTGGTATTGCCTTTCTTTTAATATAATTGTTCTTAAAATTTGTCCCGCAAACTATTAGCATTGTCTGCCGCTATAATCTAGATTTAACTACGCAACACTCAGTGTTTGAGTAACCTCCGATCGACAGCCAGTATTAAAAACATACAGGTCTCAGTAATTAAAGCTCTTTAGCCACTAAAGCAGACGCCTCGCACGAAACGCATGCAGCATGCAGTACACTCAACTGATTCCTATGTTCATTCACATGTACAGTATATGTTTAACATGCTGAGGGTAACCTATCGCAATATATAATATGAAGCTTTTGCTATGGAAACTTGACCTTTGAATAAACACATTTATTTCTACTTACAACTGTACTGGTTAGAAAGGGCCATTCTGAGAAGGCTGGGATGCATACAGCATGGAAGAATTAAAAGGGTCATGAGCTAAACACAAATACTTAAATTAAAAGGGTCATGAGCTAAATACAAATACTTAACCTATGTTAGTAAAGCATTAAATGTGGGTCACTGTGACCTTTTTAGCTACAATGGTTTAGTACTAACATTGATGTATCAAATACTAATGTTTAATGAATCGAATATGAACAGCAGCCAACAATAAACACTGACCACAAAATTTCAACAAAGTCAGTGAAACATGAAAAAGAGGTCAAAGGGACCTTTCTTGGCAATAAGAGTGTAGTATTTATCAAAGATGCAATACCCAACCAAGTTTCATGATCCTAGGAAGGACAGTATCTATGCATGATCTTTTGTTGTATATCGTGGCGCTAATCAATTTCAGGATTCTAGCAAAAACATTGTCTGGCAAATGAACAACCAACCCCAAACTTTAACCAAAGTCAGGGAAGCGTAAAATATGGATTACAATGACCTACTGCCGAAATGAGGGATGATGGAGTAGTGTTCATATTGATGCGCACTCTCGGCAAAATTCATGATTTTGGATAGGATTTAGTATACATCGTACGCAAAAAATCGTATTTGGTAACCTCCTCCAATAAAATGTGAAATGTAGGATGCGGTGACCTTTTTCTGCATGTGCGGTGCTAAGATACATACACAGTTATCATGTTTAATGATTCAAACATCAACAGATAAAACACAAAACTGAAGTCAAGACACTCAAGCGTGAAATATGGGTCACATCTACCTGCTGTTGCTTGGTTAGTACCTCTGAAGATGCATCCCCTCACCAATGAGTTTTGGTAAAACATTATGTATACAGGGTGCAAAAAAATTTGTGGTCACTTGTTTAATGCAGAGCATAACCTAATGGTTATGTGCTTAATGCAGAACTTAACCTAAGCTAGTAAAATGTGAAATGTAGGTCACAGTGACCTTCTGTTATTGTTAGGGTAAAGTAATAATATACATACAATCATTACGTTTTCGGTGATTCTAGCATAAACATAGCTTGAAATTAACTTATAACAAAAAGTAACAAGTCAGTGAAACATGAAATATGGGTCACATTGGCCTACTTTTGTGATGAGGGTATAGTACTCATCCAGATGCATTTTTAGCCAAGTTTTGTGATTCTTAGCATAACAGTATGTATAAAGTGTACAAAACCCCCAACTATTTGGTCATGAGTTAAAGCAAAACTTATCCAAAGCCAGTAAAATGTTAAACATAGGTCACATTCACCTTCTTTTGTTGTGAGTATGTGGTGCTAACAGAGATGCGTAAAACTGTCTAGTCAGATGATTCCAGCATGAACAGAGCTTAAGAAATAAAATTAAAACCATGATCAGTAAAGCATGAAGCATGGGTCACAATAACCTACTGCTGTGCCTTGTCAAAATGCACATTCTCGCTGTTTGATGATTCCAAGTATAACAGCATGTACGGAAGGTGCAATAAACCTGAACCAAACCGCAAAATCTTAACCAAGAATGAACACATAAGGTACAGTATATACGGAAAGTGCAATAAACCTGAACCAAACCGCAAAATCTTAACCAAGAATGTACATATAACGTACATGTAAAAGTTTAGCCCCATTAGCATCTTGATCAGGGAGTAGATACTATGAAGCCCACACCAAACTGTTGTCCAAGACCTAGGTAAAAGCAGGGTTAGGAGCAGTTAGGCTGTATGCATATATGTAGTTTTCGAGGTGACACATTCAATCACTCAGCACTGCTTGAGTGATTACGATCACCGTATATCAAGAAATATACATATTGGGACAACAATTGGTTGTCACGATACGACTACGACCACCTCACATGTCGAACTAATTGTCAAAGCTACATTATATTTTGAACAAACAAGTGTGTATCTGGCAAAGAACTGTAGCAGAGCTAAATATCAAACTAAATGGCACATGCTAGGTTATACTGTTATAATCTAAGGAGTTCCTTTTGTTCGACTACACCATTGATAGTCGTGACACTACGTCTAAGTATGTTTCACATGCCAAAATGATTTTCCAAATGTGTCACACCGAGGAATGTTTCGGACTTTTTAGAGCATATCTGACAAACACATTTTGACATTAATAATACTCATGGAGCAGAGACTGTAATTTTCGATTTTTCTTTAATATATACATTTTGGAGAAGTTGCACTGAAGTCAACAGCCACACAGATCCGTGCTCTGATAGCGTGTACTTGATCTAATAGACTACTGATAGGAAGTACTATAGGATAGTAAAATAACCGTTTCGACATTTTGTTCCAACAATTTAGAGGCGTCAAATAGCTCTTCCCTTTATTAACCCATACCTTATGTTCCCTATAATTATTAAAGAGATCCGTACGTTCTTCTTTAAACTCAGGTGCCATGCCATTTAACAGTCTGCTCCTTGACTCTTTCACACCTCTAACACACCGGCATACAATCACGCATTCTACAATGTCCCTACGTATGACCCCTCCATGACTTCAGGATGCTATTATCGATATATGTCAGAGCAAAATAGGGATTAACTCTTCCTGGCAGACATCAACAGAAGCAGTGTGCTCGGAGAACCCAGAGACATATCACTATTCACTTCATCTCATACTGAACAAGGATTTTTGTACTTATGGGCTTGAAACCTTCAAGATGGTCCTTACATAACAACTTACCAAAAGCACCCAAGAACAAGTGACAAGACTGAAGGAGAAACAGGACAGGAATACAATCCACCAATTCTGGATACGTTACGGTAAGGTGTATACCAAGCAATTCAGTGGTAAAAAATTAAAACACAGACATTGACGGAAATGCATTTTCTGTGCTCAGATACTGTTACACGTGTGTAAATGTTTACTTGATAAGGGCTCTTCATCCATGTATCGCCTTATATTTCTCGATAACTTAATCTTGGTGGTAAGCAGGTTATTTCTTTACTTATTTATCTAGGTGTGTTATGTTCTGTAAATATATTGTTAAATGTAATGTTTTATATTGGACGATGTAATATTGGTTGATTTCGAATTAAAACATCAGTTCCCTATACGAATATTTGAAACATGAACGTTTTCATTAATCATACAATCATCTACCACTTTCTGCTCAATATTTTCCACCTTTTAACTAAACTCTCATATTCTGCTTTAATTTGCAAAATGTCCATTATTTTATTATGCAAAATACACAGAGCGACACAGCAATGTTTACTTGCACGGAAAAAGCAAGGAAATACATTTTATAATTTCCAAACTTCATTTTGCTATTTATTTGTTTGTAAATATGTTAAATTGTCTCCTCTCGATACCTCCCCTCTTGTATTTATCGCTTTTTCTTTTACTTCACAGCAGTAGATGTTTGACATTGCCTATACGTGCATGTTTACATTCATGTACCCCAGTAGACCTCGTAGATAAACTATTGCATTCCACTGTGGGCTGTAAATAGACACTGTATTCTTGTATCATCAATATTTTCTTACTGAGTAGGTAATACATTAATGCCGTGCATCACTGGATTGTAAAATACATGCAATAATTTGAACTTACAATCCAAAATTATCCACTAAAGTCTGGTAAAAGGTTAAGTTGCTATTAACTCTAATCACATCACACAAACTCAGCAGGTTTCTACTATCTGCGCATCGTTTCATTTGTGGGTGGAACAGTCAAGTTAACTTGGCTCCCCACTCTTATCAATACGAATTAATCATTTTCGTTTGTTGCCTCAATATAAGAAATATTAGAAACAAAATTGATGAACTAGAACTGTTCTTTCTGATTTCCTTATCGATTGCTTTACTGAGACTGTCCTCCATGAAAGTGAGCCGTTATAAATTCTTAAATGAGAACATTTTCAAAAGCTCTGCTGCATGAACAGGGATTAGTATGGAATAGGTATTGTCGTCTTTATATATGAAAACATAAGACGTGAGCTCAGATGTGATCGAAAATAAGGCAGATGCGAAATGATCTGACCCATGTGTGTGTGTATATATATATATATATATATATATATATATATATATATATATATATAAAATACTACCTAATTCTGATTGTCGCTCGGGCATGGGTTCCGTGTTGGTTGATGTCGCACTAAGAATGTGACCATACTGAAAGTGTACAAAACTTTTGCAGATGCTCTCGAAGAGCATTTTATCGTGGTCAGCGTGACACGTAACAATTTTTACGTATGGGCTAGACCCGAAATAAATTGTTGCCTGCGAAGGATGATATATCCTCTGTTTGAAGGCATGATTGGATTTTAATTAGGATCCACTAGGATAACGGTAAGACATATAGAAGTGGAGATGTGAACGTAGGGTCAAGTAGAACAAAACGACAAAGTAGAGACAATCCAGAGACACTTTGTACCATTTGGAATTAAGTGTCATAAAATAAAACTTTCCAGAAATAGTTGTTATTATAGACCGTTTAGGGAAACTTATTCTAGCTTAGATGAGGGTGTTAAAATTGTTGGCGGTTAAAGGAAGTTAATCCTGCCTGGCTAAGCTAAACAAGGGGGTGTGTTTCCCCAGACGGAATTCATTGTTTTAAGTAATTTCCTTGTGAAATTCGGCAGTCCAGTTTTCTGCCGGAAGGGAAGTCTGAGGGACTCCAAGGAAATTAACAAGTAATGTTTCCTGTTAAATAAATCGTACAAGGGACGGGGGTCTGGAACGATTTGAAAGACCCAGAACCAGAGAGAAATTCGGCTAAATAGGAACAGCGAGTCTCGAAAGGGCACAAATGTATTCTCTCAATCACATACAATATGTTATTTGAATGTAAGTCTGTAATTATTTGTTGAATTTATTCGTTTGAAATTCATACTTCAGTTTTCCTTGAGTTCAGAAGATTATCGTGCATTCATTGTTTTGAATGTTACACGATTCATGTATTGTATAAATGTCAGATAATAATTCAATGGTATGAATGTGCTCGGATTTAGTGGTTTGTATGGAACAGAAGTCATATTTTGTAGGAATTAGGTGCATTAATCTGAGACATATTGTGAGAATTAATTTATCTGTCTTAAATGATATGTAGCAAGTATACAAAGAATTGATTGTACTATGTCTATGTCAATGACTCGCTTTATATCAAGTAAAGTGGCTAAGACAAGACGGGAAGTCCATTAACTCATTTGTGCAATTAAGTTGTTAATTTTCTTAACAGAGAAAACGGCGTGTAGCGACCAACACCGTTTACTGGTAATTTACAGCCCACAGTGTAATGTAATAGTTTATCTACGAGGTCTAATTATGCCAAGGTTCCAGTTAGGAATGCGAGCAGTCGCAAGACAGACATTAATTTTATTTTAATAGGATTATATATCAGTATTAATGACCATATTAGCCTTGTAATAAGACAATATCGAACATAATAAGACTGGGCATATCGTTCGACACCAGAAAAGAAAAATAAAATAACCTGACAAATTCTTAGGTTGCGTTTTATTTATTAGATGCGAAAAGTAGCTCAATACCTGTGCTACACAGTGGGAAGGAGTGTAGACTAGAACCAAGTTACGGTTTATGCCCCGGAGAGGGGGGGGGAGGAGGGAGGGATACAGACACAGAGAGAGAAAGAAGAAATTAAGAAATACGGCAGAGCTGACCTGTCACCAACAATGATTTGGAAATGACCGGAAGTAACCAGATTATGTTGAAATGCCCGCAATTTGAGTTCGATCACTTACTCGATTCTATGATGAAATCTGTTTTATCGATATAACAGAACAGCTAATTGCATTTGGCAAAATTTGTTTCATTCGATTTCAAAGAGAATGGGTATAATTCAAATGTCATGTTCACTTTCATTTTGTTTATGTAATGAATTAAATTGTTATATTGTACATACGGGGGATCGTGCTGTTCTATTATATATTTTTGCTCAGATCTCGGTTATTCCATCCATTAATTTCATAATTTATTTGTTTGCTCCATCAACTCCTAGTTAACAATAACCAAAGCACCATAACAGGTAGGGGATCATGTCACACCTTCACACCTACATTAGTAATACAATTGGTGATCAGCACTCGGATTTGTTCAACTTGAGCTATCACAGGTTGTACGATACTTGGAGAAAACAATCTGAGTAATGTGATCAATAAAGAGATACGTGTTACTGAACATTCAGCTACACAGCTTGATTCCATCGTAATTTCTGACAACTCTATCGTAACAGAATCGGGTGTTTTTTATCTTGATTGTCGTATAGTCACCACTTTGAAACTTTACTCACATTCAAATTTCGATTATGCTTTTAAGCATCTCATCCAAGAGGAAAGTCATCTTATTTAAAAGGGGTGATTATGAAAAATTAAATATACAGATTGTGATTGTAATTGGATAGAACTATTTAGTATTAGCACAGCTATAAAACAAAACGTCTGTACCAACAACTGGACACATTCACTGTTGAGTGTATTCGATCATATATAGTACTTATGAGACGGTTTACAAAAGTTTTGGTTTGATTCGGACCGGAGAAAATAATTAGGAAAAATAGACAGACTTAGGACAAAAAGAACTGAAAGCCAATAATCTGAATAATATGCCTCAATACATGCAACAAAAGAACAAAGGATCTATGCTTTGTGCAAATGAACCCGACTTATCATCGAGTTTAAACTGTTCCTACGATTTAACCAATATTTATGTATTCATACGTTCAGTCCAAGATAATAGTGAATATTCTCCTATAGTCTTCTGCAATATATCAAACACATTTCACCAGGATTGGCATAAAGGTATAATAATTAAAATTCCCAAACTAAGGTGTCACTGGTAATCTCGTGTTCTTGTTCTGAGATTATATAAACTAGAGGAAACAGATATCGACTGCAAGCTTGCCAAGACCGTACAAAATTTCACGTTTGAATGCAAAACTAAACAAAATAGAAACACCAAATACTTACAAGGAACTCGAAGTCATTAATATGTGTTGTTTAATAATCTCACGCTCTGAAGTTTGTCGGATACGACCGTTCTCTCATGTTTCTACAACAGTCCCAACCGCGCAATGCTCACTTAATCAACCCGCATAAGAGATGTATTCAAGAAAATAAAAATCTCTTCATTTTCGTATGAAAACAGTCATTAACCTGATGCATTATATACAAGCTAAATTTTTTTTTAAAAAGTCGCTCTCCTAAATTAATGTAAAATTTCTGAACGTCTTTTTATTGATGTAATAAATTCAGTCGTTAATCGGTTTGACACAGAAAAAAATCCATGCGAATCGACGGTTTTTGCCTTAAAAACATGGAACGAAAACAAACCCCTTCGTTTTATTAGTAGATATAAGAAATTATTTTAGGAAGTGGAAACACTTTGCAGTACAATGTATCCATTTCACTCGTGAAATATTGTTTTATATCTGCTCAAAACACACACACACACACACACACACAGACACACACACACAGCAACTCGAATATATGCGACATTTCAACCTACGTCCATGTTACTGGCACATCGTTTCCCACGTGTACCCGATCTTATTAACTCTGTTCGATAACGGCCGAATACATCGTCTTCTATAACAGTGTTTAATAGGATAGAGAACGTTTCTTGATAGTCTGGCTCGTGCCAGATACTGGGAAATGCTCAAGAAAAGGCTTCCTTTTATGTCCGAGTAATTATTTATATGTTCCTTGAGGACTGCATTGTGCAAATGAAAACTGAGGAAATTTCATGACTAAGGCACATTTGTAGTTCCAGAAGAATCTATTCCCATAATAGAAGAAAGAGAGATACCCAAGCAGGATGAAAATACAGAGACAGAAAGTAGCGAGGAAAATAAACAGTCAGTCAGACACAAAACTATCCACTAACCAAGGATCAGCGATGAAGATGAGTAAAACTATCAGCTTATTCAAAAGAGTGCCAAGAACTGAGACTGTAGAAGTAGAGGTATAGTTTGAGGAGTCACAATGATGGACATTATCTCTGATTAAGCCGAGGCTTACGATAAATAGACACATCACACGATTTATTGATAATCCACAAAATCATGACTTAAGAATATATGATACTTATGAGTAGAAGAAATTAATATTCCACCTAATGCTGAAACCCTTCCTTGGCACAGGCGAAGAACGCGCAAATGACGCTATGCAAAATAATCCATAATGTAACACGATATTGTTTTTATTCTTGCTTTAGCTGCATGAATCGCTCAGTCAGTACACGCAATATGTTCCAGTCAGTGCACACGTCGGAAGCTGCTCTTGTTTCTCTTCGGCTCTGCTTCTTTCTTATTAGTTGCAAGTCATGTGCACGACTGATGCACAGTTTATGCGTGCACATTTACGAAAGGAAGACGGATACACTCTCTCCGGGATACAAAACAGGATGTCATTAAAAGTGTACTACCACCGTACAGCTCTGTACTTGATTAATAACAAAGTTATGGTAAAATTCCGCTATGTCAGGTCCTTTTCAAATGTCATCAAAATGTATTGACTTCAAGTGCAATGCATGAAATAGATAGGATATTGCAAATTGAGTTGATCGGTAGACAATGCCAGTGCATGAAAACTGCTTAAGTAAGACTCAACCATTTAACTCCACTGTCCATTGAGAAGCTTTCCAAATTTTCTTGTAAAACAGGAATTGAAAAGCCTCATATTGCAGTACTGAAAGAGGATCAACATGTGTGATATATGTATTCACAAATCCAAGATTACTTTAAAGTCAAATAGAATTCATACGAAACAAATATTATATGAATGCCTTCAAATATTTGTCAGAACTACATGAGACTGATATGATCGTCCATGAGCTATATTTGGCGTAAAATGTATTGATGGATGAAAGTCAGTCTATCAGTATAAATGTAACTACCTGTAATTCTTTACACAGAAGTGCTATTTACATTAAATATATATTTAGAAGTATTAACATGACTGTATGCATATAACCCACCCTCTCTTTCTCTCCATATATATATATATATATATATATATATATATATATATATATATATATATATATATATATCCTAGTACATGATCTTATCTAATTTTGGTAATTTTTATTCATGGTTGTAAACTGGACAGAATATCTTTAGTTAGATTTTGCCTATGTGACCTGAGTCTGTTAAGAACATGAAAATGAGATAGGATCTATAAATGGATGCTTACGTATGCGTTGACAAGTACTAATAATACTCTTAATAGCGACTTAGGCTTAATATTTCATTGGCTGATAGGGTTTAGACGATTCTAGAAGAATTCAATAACTTCGCATGGTTGGGCTAGGTCACATGAATAGGCAAGTTCGAGGCAAAGTGAGTAGTTAAGATCCGTCAGGTGGGGTATATTTGGAGATATAGTCGCAATAGAACGTGTATATAAGGAAGAACAGAGCAATCAGATTCATTCCTATTTTAGAGTCATCCTCATTTCTTGTGTTCCTGTTGCAAGTCTGCCGACGTATTTTATGTTATACTTAGATATTGTTCAAGAGGAAAAGCATTTGTTTGGAATGTTCATTGGAAGTAGAAAGTGCTTATTATTTGGGCTATAATATTTTTCTGGAACTGTTGTGCATTATTCAGAAGAGTTATAGAGGACGCCATCTTGACAACGTCACGGTTCTTTTCGGTTCTGAAATTTATACGGAACTTTTCGTTGTCTTGGACTTTCATAAAACTTTATCAGGATTATTTTGGATTCACTTCATAATACTGTAAGTTCCTCTCATATTTTCATTTATAAATTTGATAATTAAATTATTTGTTAAGGTTTACAAAACTTGTTGGTTTTGCTTCTTTCTGTTACTTAGTTTGTGACCATAGTGTTGTAACTATATATATATATATATATATATATATATATATATATATATATATATATATATATATATATATATATATATATATATATATGTATGTATGTATGTATGTATGCATGTATGTATGTACATGAAAGTGCAAGTGAAGTGTATTTGCTACTTTAAAAATCACAGCAGCCGTTCATTAATTAAAACTACTAATCGTTATATCATTGAAAACATGTCCAAAATAAGTGATTCAGTCAAATATTTTCACTATCGATCATCCCTGATTTAGATCTATAGGTAGATTTGCACGCCTTATAGTTTCTGTTACGCTATACTACTTCTATAAATAGATATCACCTTTTTTTTCTTTGATGAAAACCCACATGCCAGTTTTTTGACGTCAATGTGACTGGAAGAATGGTTTAATTTTAGCACATTACTGATAAAATGAATATACCAATCAGTAGCCATAGTGATAAGCCTTCGTGAGCAGTCTGCATTATATTAGAAGAAAACTTCTGGTTAAATTACAAACAGCTGGAAAATTCTCAATAAACAAAATAGTAAAAGTGGAAAGAAATGGAGACGAATGAGTTTAAATTTAGATATTGATTTCTCTAATACGGGCAAACACATATGCCAGGAAATGTAAGCATCAAATATACCAACATTATCTTTCGTGATTAAAGACAAAATATCTGAATTCTTCTAAACGATCTCCGATTTCCTATTCCTTTTAAGTTGCTGTTCGAAATTAATGTTTTAAAATACAGTTGGCAAGCATCTGTCCTTTCCTCATATAGATATATTTTGGTACTGATGGCGAACCCACTGAAACTACTTTTATCAAACGAGATTTGAAGCTAGGTCCAAAAATTAACTAACATAAACTAGGATATTTGTAATGTATTTTTAAGTCTTAAGACTTTTCTAGCACGAGCCCTAGTGCTGATTCATATGTATCCCACATACACCATCTGAGTTGAAATTAAAATGTACTTGGTACGAATTAATTTCGTATCTTGTGTATAAGTATGTAGACCATGCTTTAGCAACGAATACTTGTTAGTTACTATCTGATAAAATTACAATACTGTATGCACAATTTTCTTTGAATATTCCATCAGCTAGTATCAAAATTTTCACTGGTCTCTTTTGTTACGTATATCTATATTGTATGCTTATTTTTTCTGTGACTGAGGGTTTTGGAGTTAATGTCGAATTTTTTTCACGATTCTAAGAAGTAAACACGTTGTCTGAATTTGAGTTCATGATCTGACCTTGTGTACAAGTTAGCGGGTTTTTCCATAGAAAATGCTATGGTGCCGCAGGCGAAGTTAAGTTTGTTTAGAAGGAAACTTGGTAAACAATTATTGTTTTCCTGTTTTATGATCAATCTGTAGAATCACTTATGGTTGTGTTCAGATATAATTTGAGAGGAACTATTTATTTAATTATTCATTGGAATTACAAAGTACCCATACACTTTTTGGACTAAAATACTAGTCTGAGATTATTGAGAACTTATTCAGAGACGGTTTGGATTTTATCACTGTAGTACACCAGGACATTCAAGACTCTTAGTACATCAGGACATTCGAGACTACTATATTTCATTCGAAATATTCAACACTTTTAGACTTGTGATGGAACATTTATGATTATTTGGGATTTAATTCACAATGATGTAAGTGTCTTTCGAATTTTGACTTTGTAATCTGGGAAATAAATTGTTGAATATTACTTAAATTGCTGGTTTCACTTTCTTTCTTTTACACTGTTTAAGATCACAGATTCGCAGTACTTTATTGTCTTTCTTTTCTCACGTCAGTAAGATCATCTAAGTAAATATTATTGTTAATTCGGAGGGACCGAAATAAGCTTAAGCTTGTCGATTCTCAGTTAAACATCTTGATGTGACACTGTGCATACGTTTACTGATAATGTTTTAAATAAACACTCTTTAAAGCAAAGCTCATCGAAGTGAAATATATTAATGTGGCAATTTAAGGAGGTAAAATAAACAAATTCGTTAGTGAACGTTCGTGTTAGCTTATTATGATAATCAATACTACTGCTTCTACTACTAAATTATAAATAATAATAATAATAATAATAATAATAATAATAATAACCGATACTAAGGGCAATCAAAATCTATGATATAATTGTGATGAAGAGCGCCCCTGAGTCATGCGAACTCACCTGATTCCGATATCACTGCTGCTTGAGAGCTTAGATTCAATATTGCTTCACTAACCGATGTGATTGATAATTCTCTCTCATCCGGGGAACTCCCATCATTTTTAAAAACTGCCACTGTGAAGCATCTGTTGAAGAAACCGACGCTTGACCATAATGAGTTAAAGATCTACCGCCCTCTTTCTAATTTCCCATTAATGTAAAAAAATCTTAGGAAAAAGTTGTTCTATCCCAATTCAAATAATCCTATTTGCAATGTAGAGTCTGCTTACCTCCCTCGTCACAGTACTGAAACCGCCCTTTTGAGGCCAGTTAACGACCTTCTATCTCTGGAAAGTGGAAAGATTGCAACCCTCACCCTCCTTGACTTATCTGCGTCATTTGACACAATATGTAATACGTTACTTCACCGTCTCCAACATGTATTTGGTATTCACATTACAGTCTTACTATGGTTCAAGTCATACTTAGTCAACAGGACACAACTTTTTTCCGTAAATGGAAAACATTCCAGCCTAGCTGATATATGTTTTGGTGTTCCACAAGGCTCTATACACTCAGTCGCTCTCAAGTGTCATAGCGCGGCATCCGGTATCTCACCAACTGTACACTGACGACACTCAAATAAACAAATCTAGCTACCCAACTGAAGTTGAGGCTACCATCCAAGGCGCAGAGGTGCATTTCGAGGTGAAGTCATGGATGCAACATGTAACATGCTGCAGATGAATGATGATAAAACTGGAGCCATCCTGATCACTACGCAAAGACATCCTCATTTACATCCTTGACCTCAAACAATACGTCCAAGTAATTTACCAACACCATCATTAAAGTCACACAGTCAGTACGAAACCTATGTGTCACTCTCGACTGTACTCTCGCATTAAACCAACATGTAATGAACATATACAAGGAGCTGAGACGCATCAGCTCCATTCGCAATTTTCTTTCGGTTGATTCCACTAAAACACTTTTGTGTTCATTAGTACATTCGACATTGGACTATTATAATTCACTTTTGTCTGGTTCGTCTCAGTATCTACAACAGAAACTTCAAAAAGTTCAAAACACAGCTGCTCGGATCATCTTAAGAGTGCGAAGAACGGAACACACCTCCCCTCGCTCTGTAACCTTCACTGGCTACCCGTTCCACCCAGAATCAGACACAAAGCTGTACAATAAGCTACATTTCGTTGGCTGGCCCCAATTACATATACCTGTCTGACCTCACTTATGTGTACACCCCATTTAAAAACTTACGCTCCTCTTCCTAAACTCGTATTTTCATTGTTCTTACTGTTAAAACCAAGTCATACGGACAAAGATGTCATACGGGCCCGGCTACATGGAACAAATTATCTATTGATCTTAGACACAAGGACACCGAGATCTCATATAAGAGTGTTCTTAAAACTTACCCATTTCGACTACAAGAAATTACTTAAAGACTTAATAAGGTCTGCTTCCTTAATTATATTATCAGCATGTTTTTGTTTTGTAATTTCATGTTGTTTGTTTTTGTAAGTTTGTCGTTGTATATGTTTGTATGTGTTATCTAATATATAAAGAGCTTAGGGCTTGCAAAGATCAGTCGCTGTAATAAGCCTACATTATTATTATTACTGAAATTCCGTAACTATTCAAATTCAGTTATTTCCAAATAAATTCATCTACAACAAAGGTATCGCGGGGCAGATATCGCAAAGGGACAGAATAAAGAAGTTCCTGCATTTTACCTTTAAACGTCTTCAGATCGAGAACCCAGGACCTGTCACATAAATGTTAAAGGCAATCTAATTAAAGAAGTTCTTTCACTCGGAGAGGCTAGAAAAGCTAACGTTAACCACTTATTTCTGAAAACAGAGTTGGCAATTCGTCAAACGGCGATTTATATTGGTAATACAATTAAATCTGTATTCATTACTCAGTGAGGCTTGAATTAGGGGAAACTAGTTTTTAATATAATATTCTTCATTCAGCATAAACTGATTTTATGGCACGAAAGGAGATTACATTACCCGTCTGTCACGGGCACATAAAAACAACGTCATCTTTAATGTGGCTACAGTTTTTTTCGAAATAAAAACATGGAAACAAACTGAATAAAATTTTTATAAACGATAATTTCACGTCCACACAAATGTGATATATAGGTAACTCGAGACGCCAGAGTCAATGAGCTTGTTTTTTGCTGCCAAATTTTTAATAATGTGCATCCTGTCACAAAAATAAATCAATATATAAGTTTAACTATTATGATTATTATTATTAATAATAAAATAAATAAACCATAAGTTTCTAGCACAAATATAATAAAATCATGTTGATTTATTCAAAGCTGTTATGGAAGTAACACAACTTTAACACCAGGGCACATAAGTAAACAAAGGTGCAACAAATTCAGGCCAACTAAATATACGACTCCTACCTACCTATGTATGTATGTATGTATGTATGTATGTACAACTCATCGACAATTTATCCGTCTGCGAGAGCCTCTTTATATTTGACTGCCTCTTTATGTCCACAGATAATAAACCCATGTATTTCGGTATCAAAATATCTATATATCTGTATGTCCGTCCGTCCGTCCGTCCATCCATCCATCTAACTATCTCCTCAGTCTGCTACTTATTAAATGCCGTTCTCGGTATGAGTACAAAACCGCCAGCTGGTTTAATCTAATGCCCTCATTGACTGGAAGTTCAGGCAAAACGGTTTTTTGAATGGATATTTTATGAAATTTAGTACTTTTCGATTTTTTAATTAATATGGGATGGCCAACAAATCTTGACTCTTTTGAAAGGTCCATGGCACCGCAGACTCCTTAAGTACAATTGTTCCGTCACCCCATTAACTTTTACAACTGTATGGTTCACGTAAGGGCGTTGATAAATATCGATATCTGTATTCTTACTACTGTTCTTGCAAACTAGTATCGCGTTCTCTCAGATGAACGAGACTATTATCCCCAGTTCGCTCGTTCGTAACGTAGTGAAAAAGCCAGAGTATCAGACTAATGATACTTAGATATATAGAAAACATACTTGTATCTGCCCAGTTGTCCGTATGCAGACTATTTTTCACGTGTTTTTCTTCTTCATAAAATTCCGATACCGATGATTCTTTAGCATTTGAAAAGCTTGCAAGACTTTCAAGTATCAGACCATGGGAAAATTTAAAACTTAAAAGTCCTGTACAAAGCATTCCACTCATGGCAAACTTGAAACTACTGTACAAAGCATTTTATTCATGGCAAAAACTCCCGTTTCATTCAAGGCAAACACTCCCATTTCATTCGTGGCAAACATTCCCGTTTCATTCGTGGCAAACAATCTCGTTTCATTCGTGGCAAACACTCCCGTTTCATTCATGGCAAACACTCCCGTTTCACTCATGGTTAATGTACTGAAAGCGCAGGGTTTACTTTCATCGATACCAGATTAGAGTTTTGGGGTAGGTATACATATATGGTACCATCTGTCATTATAACTATCACTCTTAAATAGCAATCAGTCTCCTTCGGAATGTATGAGTTGTCTTTATTTAAATATGTCGAAATTCATTTCCTATATCCAACCATTACCAATACAGGATAATACAGTCTGTTAGGTTGTTAAGACTCGACATTAATTAGGTTGTGTTAGGTCTTGGACAATGTAACAGAAAGAAAGTGACAACCAACATTTAAGTAAAATCAAGAAGCAATGTATTTCATTTTAATACAAAGTGAAAATTCAAGAGACACTTACAGTATTGTAAATAAATTCCAGATAATCCTAAATGTCAAATCAAAAGTTCAAAAATATCGATTATTTCAAAAGAATTCCAGTAGTTGTGACTGCCCTTGTAAAATATAATGATGCAATCCGGAATATCTTTGAATGAGTTCCAAAGAATCCAAAGTAATGTATTAATCCAAAAGCCAATGAGCACTTTAATAATTCCAATAAATATTTTAAATAAACAACTCCTCTAGAGTTTATAACACAACTGTAAACTCTGATCACGAATGGATTCCTAGAGACTGATTTAAAACAGGAATGAGTTATTTGATTGTCAAATCCCAATTTATATACATTTTCAATTCATCTCGGATATGCAGCTTTCCAACCGAAAAACAGTCTAAATGTAAATAAGTCTAGCCTCGAACTCAAATGCTATGCTAACATTCTGTTTACAAGTGACCATTATCTGAAGGGTAACTTACAATCATGGACAAAAGTTTAGTACACTATATAACATGCATAACACACGGGTCAAAACGGGAAAGGCAAAGAGCTCAAAGTCTATAAATGCATTCAAAGGATGTTAAAATTTGTATTGTGCATGCCCAAAGAAAACGACTAAACATCTCTTATCATATATTTTACAAATATCTTGCGCAGAAAGTTTCAAAGAAAAGATTTTTCAAACAGCTCCTAAATGGAAGACTGATCGTCGTGGTTGAATTTCCCTGAATTTGAAAACTGATAGTACGCTGATTTCTTATACGATCTCAATAATTAATCATTTTTAAGTGTGTGTGTCTTGTTCACATGCAAAGAAATAACTGGATATTCTTTCTTTCATATGTCTTTTTCATGTAATTTAATGTTAAAATATGAACAATGAAACAGGCAAGGCATTTGTTTTATTTTTGACTTTCTATTGTCTTCTTATCAGTGTTCTTGGTTTCTATGCTTATCTGTGTACAAATTCAACCACTCGCTAACTCGTCAGTCAAACACGTTAATTACTAATATATAAGCATTTATTTTGAAGTTTGTATTATCACCATTAGGAATAATAAATAACTTTGTTTTATATAGGTAATATTAGTACCGTGGTACTATATTTTTTTTTTTTATAAACCGCGACGCGTGGAACACAGCTTTAGGTAATAATGTACAAGAATGTCCGTAGGATGCAATTTCAAAGTAAGTTTTTCTTTTTTGCTTTTTTAAGAGCTCGATACGAGTCGAATTCAATCACGCTTTTGACAGCTAAATAAATTCAAATGACGAACAGGTGCAATAGTGACGGAAGACAAGAAATCGTATGTCTCGGGAGAGGAATAAAAATACTGTCTGTATTTAAAAAAGTAACCATTTATGAAGCAAATAATTATGTTTACAAAATCAAGACTTTACAGACCGATGCTGAATTACATTCCATTATAATCATAATTCACATCTTGGCGGAAGAGCTAAGACTATTTCAAAATGGGAAAAAGATGGGAATGACAAAAATGAAAACAGTTTCTATCTGTATGTCTGCTCCACTTTTTATCTGCGAATTGGCATATGCCACTTATTTATTGACTTTGTGTACATTCGACTTATCGGTCATGAAACAGAATCTCGGTTATTTAAGGCAGACTGATCGCGGTAACAATGAAATAAGGTCAAATGGTACATTTCAGAACAAAACTGGAAGGTCGAAATGGTATAAAACTCAATGGTCCCTTTCTAGATCATATACTTCATTTAAGTAGGCTATTTTATTTATGATTTTGTTATTTAATATTCAAGGTAAGATGCAGCAGAACTGTTAAACGTCAAGCTTCATCATTCTCTTGTAAAACGTTTAGACTTTGAGTGTTTATTTAAATTACATTTTCAAGCTGTCTCACTTGAAGAATAGGATAGTCATATATATATATATATATATATATATATATATATATATATATATATATATATATATATATATATATATCATATTGAATTACTGCAATATAATAGTGGGAGAAACATGATATCGCTCTTATAAAGTTTTACATGATAAAACTCAATGGCCCGAACAGCTGTTCTGGACATCAAGAATCTAGTTAATTTATCAGATACACGGAGAAAAAACACACCTGAGAGTCGATTATTAACATGGCGACTGACAAACCCTGTTAAACAGAGTATAATTGACTGGGTTTTTTAATCTCTGAGGACATGTTTTCAAATTGTATAGACTCATCTAGTACTCCTAGTAGATTATTTAGCAATAACAACAATATTGTCTATATCTGCATTACCTAGTAGCTCTGGATATTGAAATTTTAATTCAAAGTTATTAAAACAAAATGAATGAATTAAATTTGCCCCAAAATAGTATAGCCTACACGGTAGAATAATATTTTTGTGAAGGTGATAAAAAAAAAACCCATCTTAGATGACTCTTACTTGTAATGTTCAATTAATTTTTGAAATCTTAAAATGACAATAAGATCAGAATCAATTAGGTACTCACAAGCTTTTCGGAAACAATGAAGCCAAAATAAAACTTTACATACAATAATGGATCAAAATAATATATTCCATTACTATGGAAGAGCTCAACAAAAAACAGGCATATTTAGAAGAAGTGAGGAAAAAACAGTTGGAAGGTAGAATGTAATGATCAAAAACAAGGTGATGAGAGTTTGGTGAAAAAATTCCAAACGTTTTCTTGACCTTAAAAAGAGAAATTAAATAAACAAAACACGAGCCCCTCGAAGCGTTTGATCCTCTGTCACTCAAGAGTATTCGCGAGAAGCCAAGATAAGACGGTTTAACTGCTGATATACTTGATCGATATAACTTTTAAACTAGCCGGTATGACGGCCGTATTTGATGTAAGACAGGCGCCATTTTCTTTTACGACCATCAGATATTAAAGAAGACATTTAGTTGAAACCGCATGCCAATATGACCGTCCTTTCAGGAGGAGTACTGATGACAATATTTTTTCAAGATGGCCATCGTGTCAACTATATTGGATGAAAAAGTGGAACCACTTTCAGTTAGGACCAACTATATATCATAAGATGTCTTTTAATGAAAACCACATATCCATGTGGCTATCGGTTTAGGAGGAGTAACAATAATAAGACACGTAAGACGGCCGCCAAATCATATCAGCACCATTTTCGCTTAGGAGCCGCTTGACATCATATGACGTCTTCTGTTGCTAACTCCATGTCAATATGACTTTCCGTTTAGGGGGAGTAAAGGTAACAATAGTTTCAAGATGGCTGCCATGACGGTCGTATTGGCACCATTTTCATGTGGGACCAAACTGACATCATAGAAAGACTATTGGTAAAAACCCCATATTAATATGATCTTCTATTCAGGAAGATAAGCAATAGCAAGATTTCAAGATGGTCGCTTTGGCGGCCATACTGGTGGTCCAAGCGATACCATTTTCATTATTATCAAGCAGATTTTGGAATTAATGTGTTTTACATCAATCCTCTCAATAGTTTAGGATTAGTAGCGATAACAAACTTGTGCCAACGGACGCTGTGGCTGGCCATATTGGAGATCCGAACGGCATCCATTTCATTGAGGCCCAATTAGACATCGTGGAAAGTCTTGCGGTGAAAACCCGATGTCAGTATGACTTACCAAAACAGGAGAAATATCGACGACAAGATTTTCAAGATGGATGTCTGAGTGGCACAATTTTTATTGAGGACCAACTAGACGTCACAAGAAGTCATGCAGTTAAACTCCATGTCTATTTCATTTTCCTTCAGGAGAAGTAGTAAGAACAAGATTGTCAGGATGGCCGCTGTGGGGAAGATATTTGAGGTATAAGTGGCGCCATTTTCATCTAGGAACAAAACAACTAGTCCGTGTCAAGTTCATTGGCAATCCTTGAAGTAGTTTAGGAGAAGTAGCGATAATAAACTCGTGCTAACTTGCTGATGGACGACAGATCATTCCGTAACCTATCAATACAACAATATAAAACCTAATTATGGGAGACAGAAAAAGGGTAATAGATCAAAAAGATATATTGAATCAACCTATAGATTTTAACGAAAAATGACGTTAGTGCGAAAGCAAAAGTAATTTGCAAACTCATAACTGCTTTCTTAAACTATAACAAGAAACTTTCAGACCATGAAAGTTTAGTTTAAATATGTTATTTTGCTAAATTATGCAATAGGGGACGGGTTACATGTTCTCACAACAGTAGATAAGCCCTTTTCCCATAGCAATTTAGTAGTAAAAATTAATCAAACATGACAAGTGGCAGAAAAGAAGAAAAGATAAACGAAACGCACAACAAATATGACGTGCTGAAAATAAAGGATAATTGTTCGAGAAATGAAAAAGAGATATCCAGGGCAGGTAAACGATGGTGTTACCAAACTTCAAAAATAATAGAATTTTGTATAATGTACCTACAACAGCTATCATTTGTTCATTAACTGTCCGAAAAAGGCGTAATCCCTTTACAGAGAGAAGCTAAGGAAAAAGCATTAGTTAAAACGCCTTATATCCTTCATATACTTTTGAAAAACTGAAAGATATTTTTTACAAATTTTCAGTTTCGAGCTCAGGTGAGCCAGATAAAAGAATGTTCGTAGAGATGGGGACGAATACTTTGAAAAGGCTAAGTATACTGGTCTACAGCCCAAATGCTTCCGAAATAAATGTAGTCAAACTTTACTAATTCTGGGTCACTGAGAACGAAAATGATGCTTAAAAGTATTGATTGGCTCTAGTTTTAAAGGTATAATACTGGGTCAGTATATACAACCCTTGACTTGGGAATGGCAGAGAATAAGTGAGTTGTGAAGGGAAGGGATCTCAATTTAAACCAGAAATGAGTAAAATACATATTTGACTGGATCTAGGAATAAATCTATGAAATCTATGACTGCGTTTGGACAGTACTGCTTTTTAGGCTAAACAATGAATGATGCAAGCTTAAGCTGGTATTGCGTCAGACATGATATGAACTGCATCAGGCTATTCCTAGAAGTCATGGATGTTGCAATCATAACTAAGCTTACATCACTCTGCTGAACAAATTGTCCTATATCAGCTCTAGAAATCATACAGTGCCGTGTTCTCTTATTTGTTAGTATCTGATTTTGCAAAGGGACACATTTCTGTTTAGCCAAAGTCAGCAGAGATGCCTCGTGCATGTGTGAACAATGCAGAAAACTTCTGCTATGTTTGTGGTGAATTGACTTTTGCATCACAAAAGCGCAGTATAACCACTATGGTTATGAAAGCCTATCACCTTTATTTTGGCTGCAAAATTGGAGATCAGGACGAGAGGTGGGCCACACAAATATGCAAAAATCTTCGTCGCCAGTGGTTGAATAGGAAAAGGAGAACTATGCGTTTCGCAGTGCCAATGATTTGGAGACAGCCAACAGATCATATCAGCAATTGTTACTTCTGCATGATGCCTCCAGTTGGGAAGGCGTGTCAAAGAAAAAAGAGTGGACTGTGCATTATCCAAACATTCCATCAGCTATACTCCCAGTACCCAACGGAGGACTGCCGACTCCTGATGCACCAGAATCATTCTCACTTGAGTAAGACGAGGAAGAGGAAAAAGATGAAGCTTCTAGTCCTGAACCATCAATGTCACATGACCCATATTTTCTCCCATCCTCCTCCACTAAACCACACCTCATAACACAAGGTGAACTAAATGACCTTTTCAGTGACTTGGAACTATCCAAGAGTAAGGTACAGCTGTTGGGCTCCAGACTACAACAGTGGAATTTCCTGTCAGATGATGTTAGGGTTTGTTATGTTTTGCTGCATAATGGCAATCTTTTGCCATCAATTTCAGTCATGCAGTCCATGAAACAACTTTTGAAGTGCATAACCTATGACCAACATCAGTAGCAGCTCTGTGGCGATTTGAAGGTTCTTGCTCTCTTGCCTGGTCTGCAGAATGGATACACAAAGTACTGCTGTTTTCTCTGCGAATGGGATTGTCGTGCAAGAGATTCCCACTACATCAAGTGAGATTGGCCACTCCGACAGTCATTGGAGCCTGGGAGGAAAAGTGTTCAGTATCCACCACTTGATGAATCAAGGATGATTTTGTTACCACCCTTGCACATCAAGCTGGGCCTGATGAAGAACTTTGTCAAGGCCATGAACAAAACACAAGCAGCTTTCAAGTACCTCCGTGGAAAATTTCCAAGGTTAAGTGAAGCTAAGATAAAGGAAGGTGTCTTTGTTGGTCCTCAGGTTCGTGAAATTCTTCGACATGATGCATTTGACGGTGCACTGCGTGGCAAGGAAATGACGGCATGGAAAGTTTTTCAGTTAGTGGCAACAAATTTCATCGGAAACAACAAGGCTGACAACTACAGGGAGCTGGTGAAAAACCTCCTAAAGGCATACAAAAGCCTTGGTTGCAACACGTCACTAAAGATACAATTTCTGCACTCTCATCTAGATTTTTTTCCACCGAACTGCGGAGCAGTGAGCAACGAGCACGGCGAGCGATATCACCAGGACACTGCAACAAAGGAGAAATGCTATCAGGGCAAATGAAGCCCATCAATGCTTGCTGGCTATTGCTGGACAGTGACAAGAGATGCTCCATTTAATGAATAAAAGAGACAAGCCAAGAAGTGCCAAGTAGACACTGAATAAAGACTAAATTGTGTACTTATATATACCTAATAATTTTTTGCCTTTTGTTTCGTAATACATTTATTTATATAGCCCTTTTGCTGTTTTTTAAAGTGTTACATAAACAGGACAGGTGAAATATTATCATGTAAAGCAACCATAAACATATTAAAAGACCTAGGTTTCCCATTTATGATTAAAACTCTATCGGATACACAATATACATAGACGTAAATTGTAAAAACTTAAATATCTAGGAAACAGTAGACATTCAGTTGTTTTAATTGCCATATTTGAATTCAGCACATCAAAATCCATAATAAATTGCACATTTTATCTCTGAAGCAGACGACTTCTAAACAATTGTATACCAGTGAGTATTAGATTTGAACTGTGCATGGAGTGTGAATGAAAATATAATATACATTTTCTGCTTTTACCCCATAAGGAATTATCCTGAAAGAAACTCGTGTGATGGAAAGTTAATGCATGAGAAATGCATTTAGTGCTGAAAATATGAAAATTGAAACTAGTTCTTGTTCCAACAGACTTAATGTAGAATTTTAAAAATTCTTCTGGATAACTGTAGGGAGTTTTGTCTTTAGCGTTTGAACGCTGGATACAATATCAAACATTGTTTCGAGTTTCAGACTCAGGGAGTTATTACTTGCATTCCAAAAGATAATAAAGACAAGAGATTTATAATAAGAAAAGATACTGGAAATCAAATTCACTGCTTACAATGTTGGTTACAAGATTGGTTATACGTATGCTGCTAATCGAGTCAAGAAAGTCGTCCGTTCTGTCAAAATGATTATGCGAAATGGAGATTTATTGGTGAAAATGCAAATACTTGTATGACCTGATACACTATCTTGAAGAAAAAAAGAATGTGGTCTTCTGTTATTGATAGTCATTTTGTTGAACGGACCTTTCGCAAATTGCTCGGAAATTTTTTAACTTTGGAGAATCCATATATCACTGGTTCAGGGCATTTTGAAATAAATCTAACCGCCATAAATGTTAACACTACTACAGAAGTCAGAATAACTCTTTCTAGACCGACGTTATTAATAACAATTCTGGAAAATATTATGTGATGACACTTGTTTCAAATGGCCCAAGATTTCCCAAAACGTTATCGGGCTTGTTTCAACTCTGTCATTAACCGCTCTTTGACCTTACGCTAAGATCGACCTTCTGCATCTGTCTGACTGTTATCGTACGGTCTCCAATTAAAATTCTCTTATGCCTCCTAACGGAGCATATCCCATTCTTCGTAGGCGGAAATTTATTGCGAGCCTAACCCATATGTCAATCTTAATGCTTACGTGTTACGCTGACCACGACGGAATATATTGCGAATTATCTGCAGAAATTTGTACCATTACAAGATTTAATCAGTTTCTTTGTTCAGCCTCAATGAGCAGTCACTCGTTCTCGACGGCCATTCACCATCAAGGCGGCATCTGACAGGTATGTAGTAACCATGAAACATAGCACCGATATTTGCTGGAGCAGAATCGCAAGGCTATGGCAAAAACTGACATGTGTGATCGTTATATTTCTGTCTTTTCAGTAATAATAATTCGGCATTTCTTTAACAAGACCAAGTTACTTCACAGAGATAACAACATCTACTGAATTCGGATAATTCTTGCCGTAAGAGTGATTTACAATAAACCCAGGCCGCCCTAACCTTTTGCTATCCTTTGCCACAGAAAAGTTTCACTTTACAAAGTTAATGAGTTTTTGAATAGTATTGATGCTTATCAACTGATCTGCGAGTGATGCTCTTGTTTCAGTAATAATAGCGTCACACCCTACAAAGATGTTTGTCTTTCAGCCAGACTTCTACAAATGCTGTTTTATTCTTACTGTGTTCTTGTGGCGTTCCCTAAATGTTTTAAATAACTGTCAAAATTTTGTAATTCACTTTCTCATAACTCGGGTCGTCATTATTCTACAGCAGGTAATATATTTATATGACTCACGTTAATTTGTAAATATTTAAGAAAAAGTAGGAGGTAGATTCTATGCCGTATTTAAAAACTACGAAAAGGCCCTTGAAGGGGTTGAGAGACGTTTACTATGCCAATAGTAAGTCATTGACAACATTAGTGGAAAAACGTTAAGAATCATTACGGCAGTTTACAATGATGTAAGGTATAACAACTGTATTACTGGTGTCTTTAATTGTCCTTGGAGCGTAAGTCTAGGTTGTGTTTTATCACCTTTATTATTTTCTTTATTTCTGAGCGATCTGAAATCCCTTTTAGCTGAAGAAAACAGGCGAGTAACGATAGAAACCTTTGAACTATTTTTACTGTTGTATGCAGATGATTTAACTGTCTTTGCTGACACTGCCCACCAGTTCCAAAATATGTTCAATAGGCTGCATACATATTGCCTAACGTGGAAATTAAAAGTGAATATAGACAAAGCAAGAGTGATCGTATTTCGCAGAGGCAGTTATCTCAGAAGTTACTAAAGATGGTACTATGTCCCACCAGAGGTCAAGATTGAATCATATTACATGTAACTAGGAAGTATATTGTTTTCAAAACAATCCTGGTATATGTGCCAGAAATATCAGTCTTTGCATGCGCTGAAGGCTATGCATATTTTGATGCAAAGTCTTTCAAAATGTGCAGATTACTTGCAACTAGATTGCTTTGTCTGTTTGACTCAAATATAGCTCCCATTCTTATCTATGGGGCTGAGGTTTGGGGTTTTTATGAAGCTAATTATATTGAAAATATTCATTAGTCATTTTGTAAATATATTTTTGCTACATCTAAGTTTGCTCCAAATGCATTTGTATATAATGAATTAGGACGAATTAGTATGCAGAGTATAAAATATAAACGTATTTTGAAATGTTGGCTTAGGATTCTAAAACTGCCAGAAGACAGCTAAGATGGCGGCAAAAGTGTTATTGTTGGGCTAACAATGTTTAAAACAGCTTCTATTTACGTATGGATTTGGCAATGTTTAGTGTACTCAGGGCATAAATGATGAAAATATATTTCTTAGATTATTTAGTCAGAGATGTAAAGATATTTTTTTAACAAAAGCTGCCGATGAGATTAAGTCAATGGAAAGATTGCATTTCTATAGGTCATTGAGAATACATTTTACTTGTCAAAGATATCTAGAATTGTTAGGTGATAACAATTTTTGTTATATAATCACTGCGTTTCTATAGGTCATTGAGAATACATTTGACTTGTCAAAGATATCTAGAACTATTAGGTGATAACAGTTTTTGTTATATAATCACTGCGTTTCTATAGGTCATTGAGAATAAATTCTGCTCATCAAAGATATCTAGAATTGTTAGGTGATAATAATTTTTGTTCTATAATCACTATGCTTGGAGTGGGGAACTTGCCAATCAGAAGCAACAAAGGAAGATATGACAATATTTGTTATGGAGAAAGACTGCGTCAAATTTGTAATGTTAATATCGAAAATGAATTCCATTTTGTTGCTGCTTTGTCTACTTTTTGCGTATATAAATCCAACTTTAGAAAACTTTAGGTCTTTTATACAACACGATAAAAGTTCTGATGACTAATTTAGCACTGTTTACCTTAAAAGCCTTCATGATTAGAAGAGCCGTTATACTATCAACTCCTGTTACATTAAGGTTCTCTTTAATCCAAACTGTGATTAGTTTGTAATTTACATTTGAATTTCACCCAAATCGAAATAATATAACTGATTACGTGCATGTAAAACATTTCCAATAAATACGATGTTTTATTTCTTTGTTACATACTCAAAAACCTTTCTGTATCGCATGATGTATATGTATCATGGGCCAGTATTACAAATAAATACTATTATTATATTCGTCATTGATATTACATTCATTTATATTACTAAAAACTACGACGATTAAAGCAAATGAACACGGGATCAAAAATCCCAAGCAGACGAGCAGTTTATCCGTCAGTATACGATCCATTATTTTCATGAATGTATGAAAATTAACTATTAAGCTGCATGAACCAACCACAACTGCATAATTCTGAAAATATATAAGTAATAACGTCTTAAAATATTCCACTTTATCTTTGCTTGTTATAAAAAAGTGTTTTAATGCTTTTGACCTTGGACAGAAAGAATAATATTGGTAAGCATGGTTTTTTCTTGCAATGTAGTGGGATAGCCATTATTATTATTATTATTATTACTGATTCTGAAGTTTACGGTTAAATAAAAGATACGTCGCGAGATACAGAGGATGAAACATATTTCTACATGATTTTGTACCATACTGATAAGTGATCTTGACAATCACTTATTTTATTGTATGTTCTGAATATTAAAACGCATACCAACAAATGAAAAGTGACCTCTCAAAACTGCATGTATCTTCTCTACGTTCAAGCATTCAAAGACTGTAGAACAGAAACGACAGTGTGTCCACTAAATAAGGGTACTCCATTGGTTTTCTGGATTGTAACAAATGTGTAATTACTAATGACAGTATTTCTTTATCGAAAGAATAAAACAAAATACGATTATGGAATTCCAGAACTGGAACAATCTGAAGCAAAAGATGTAAAAGTATTGTGAATTCACTGTTATTCGTGGGTACGAATTTTCATGGTTTTAGTGGTTGCTATATACAAAGAATTTTAAAGTTCCAAGGAAAACTATTCATCTCTGAATGCAATATGACTCCTTTCCACGTCCACGAAATTATGTACCCATGAACTTTACTGTCAGTTCCTTAGATTTCGCGTGTTACCAATTTGCGTTGATTTCATGGTTACTACAAACCACGACTTTAAAGACCATGAAAATGTGAATTTTCGAAGAAGGGCAAAAATAGACACGCACAAAAAATGAATTTGCATTGGTTATTTTTAGTCACGCTAAAAAATAAATGAATTTACAGTGATTATATTTAGCCAAACCACTAAAATTGATACTACAAAAGAACCTGAATTTACGGGTATATTAGGCTACTTACCCGGCTACTACGATGAACATGTCCAGCTTGTTCCAGGCTTCGGCCAGGTAGGTAGATTCCCCGTACACACCCATGGCGACCATTTTGATAATCATTTCCAGGGCGAAGAAGGCAAAGATGAAATGGTCAAACTTTTCCAGAACTTGACATCGTGTAGATAGACAGACATCATCGTCACAAGGCTGATACATTCCCAAGGTTACACAGTTCAGCAGGATTACCATCATGCTCAACCGTTCAAACCATGTGTGAAGGTTAAGGAAAATTTGTTTGAATTTGTTTTGTTCACTAATCTAACATATTTCTCTATAAACATAGTTATCATGATGGATAGATATTATCACTGAGTGCATGGTATTGCAGATGAAGACACTGACAGAGATGAAACCAAACAGACGTAGACTACGACAGAGGTATAGAGAGACACAAAAAGATTCAGACAAAAAGGCAAAGAGATCTAAACGTAATCATATGGGTAAGGAGAATATGCATGGATGTTTATAACAAGCAGTTCTAGGAAGGATGAAAAAGAGAGATAAACTGTATGAGATTAATTTTTCCATCATTTGGTACATCATTCTGCTAAAGAATATAGCACTTTAAGCATTTTTTTAATTGTGCAATGATGATTTAAGCTCAAACGTGAAAGGGGGTGCGCTTTGTTAAATACTGTACTTACACGTTAATTTCAGTCTTTATACTTCCTTATCCAATCTCTCCCCCCCCCCCACGTCATTTTTTAAAAACAAAATATACATTGTCCGCATCCTTCAATGTAACAACTTTGCTAATCGCCTATTCAATAGTCGGCTTTGGGGTCGCTGATCGTGGGGTGAAAATTGTCAAAATTAATTTTTCTCTCTAAATAAATGTTTTCAATAAATTAAAAACAACAGCAATTATCCCTAAAAGTAAGTTTCATCTCACAAAGAAAGGCTTATGATGCTGGAAACAAAATACCTTTATCGATTTTTGCCTTGGGCCATGGAATCAATCTAGATCATAGAATTCCTGCACAGCGAAGATTACTGCGACGCATGTATCTATCGTCTCACACAAATTAGATTTACCAATTTCCGTCCCTATTTTTGGAGTAATTTACGTCATAAATAAATATTGCAGTGCCAGGGTAACAAAACATCGAGCTAGGTAGTTTCTCTACTCCAGAACTAATTATTTGTTCAGGCCACTGACTTAAAAATGAGATGACTAACAAAAGCGACCTTGCAACAGTGTCTGACCAATTCTCTTGATGGACTACGATGAAGTACCGTATATACCCGCTTATAAATTGATACCAACTACAAACAATATAGACCCCGATCTGCCTCGTATAATATGCCGGCAGATCAGGGTCTCTATTTGTTTTACTGATTGCTCCAATCAAACTGCACAGACTTCAAACTAGAGTTATAAGTGAGTAATACAGTAAGTGTCCTTAAGTTAACTGTTAAAACGCAATTTTATATCCGAGTTACATTTACTTACAATTAAGTTTTAAAAATAGTCTCTGACACTATAAATAATTCGTTCCATCCTTAATATTGAATAATAATAATATTTTGAGGGTTTAAAGTATGATCATATTGACAGCAAATGCAAACTGCACAAAAATCATCGCAGATTGCTGAACATATGTATGTACATAGAGCTAGGAAAATTTTTAGCTGGGCAAGCATACCAATACAAGTCCATCAAAATATCCATGTGATACACCGCCACACATTTATGTAGAATCATACAGTACACATCGTTTGAAGTTTTGAATGAAAAAGAAATAATAACAGTAAAACCTCATCGATGCATATTCAACATTCCAATGACTGCAACAATGCACGAAATTCAGTGCATGCAAGTCAAGTCGATCAATAGCACTGACATGAATGCCACAGGATATAAACTGAATTACTCAAACTGTACAGCTTTCAACCCTGACTTTATTTGTAGGATAAACCCCTACACGTGTAGCACAGATGCAATTTTTTTTTTTTATCCTTCCCAGTCAAGTTTTTGAAGTCCATCATTTTGATTTTCCTAATAACGACAGTTTAGTTTCAACACATTTTCCCTGAATTCTTACCATTTTATGCCTATTTAACATGTATAATTTTCTGACTCCAAAGAAACAGAAAAATTGAAATATTCCACGATGTATGTTAACATAAATTGTCACATTGATATAAAAAGCTCATTAATAAAACCTTTGAGTTGTGTATAAAAGATCTTATCTTTCCTTTACCCTACCACCAATGTGGTAGTAGCATGTAATCTTACACTCCATGCTTTCGTTCGTCTTAAGTTCTGAGTCTACTTAAGTTTTTAGGCACTGTGTTTGGTAGGCCTATTCATGTGGCCAGACTGCATTTCTATTTTCAGTGAACATATTGCCTGACGCTTACGGCTACAAAATATATACATTTTCAAGTTGCCCGTGTACAGAAGTGTCTAGCATATTCTGGAAACTTAATTTTTTTACCATCGTCACAGTGGAGCCTGACGAACTATGGAAACATACATTATAACTAGTCATTGTATTCATAAATTACTAATAACGCGTGAGAACTTTGTTTCTACAGAAGAAAATTCATATCACATAACGTACGGATATTGTTAGTTTAATACTTCCTGAGAAGACGAAGAACAAATTTCTGCGATCGATACCGTAATGCCAAAGAGTCTCTTCTTTGGCTACGAGCAGAAATACCCTAAAATCTCGACAAGAATCCGCGGCATATATTATTCACTGACGCTTTTTGTTCGTCTAAATTTCGAGGACTGCATACTATCTTCATTGGTGTATTATCGAGTACAATTATCGGTAAGCCATCGGAAAATGATTTCTGTACATCCAAAATTACCAATGAACTATAAAAATTTGAAAATACTGTTAAATTCACACTTCTATTTGCGTATATATGATTTTACAATAGATTTTGAAAAATAAATTAAATTATCTGTTTTTATATGAAGAAAAACATTTCTCTCATTCAGAACATCAGCAAGATATAGCGGGATTTTCACGTTTTATTCTCCAGACAGGCTTACATTGGAGGTCGACTTAATTCATTAACCCCTTGAGATTCTTTTCTTTTTCGCCTGAAATGGGTAGGCGGGAGGAAACCGATTTTTCGGGTTACTTCTGAATACGTCTGCTTCCGAGAAATTTTCGTTTCGCCGGATGCTTGGGTGTAAAAAAAGACGTTGTTTTCTACTGGCTATTTCGCTCAAGCACGTGCGGAAAGGTAAAACTCGGATTTCTCTTTTAATTTTTTTTATGACCCATGATTTTCGTGTCCTGGCCACTGTTTACTGCAAACCTCAGACTTATCCTACTTTTTGCAAAGGTTCACCAGCTCGTGTGCAGTTTGTACCATTCTGCTTTAGCTCTCAGGCTAAAAATTCTAAAATCCGGACAAAAAACTTTAATTTTTGACCTAAAATATTTGGGTTTAAAAAATGAGGCTTTTACCCAGGCCCGGTCTTATAGTGTGCGAGGCAAGCTGCCAGATGAATAAGGCCGGTGGACATAGCGTACTATGCCTCATTTCTTACTCACTTCAAGCGCGGGGCTCCTATGGCAGGGGGAGAGAGGGCAAGGCAACCGTCTTGCTCGCCTTGCCTAAGGCCGGTTCTGTTTATCCCGTTGGATTTTGTAATGGCAGTAAAAAGTCTTCATTATTTGGTAATATTGTAGAGCTACATCTGTCTTCTTTTCTGTAATACCACCCACATTGGTGTATTGTAAATTATGTTGTCGGTACAGAGCTCGGAAGTACGGTACAATCTCATGACGAGTAAACGTGGCACGCGAAATTAACGTTAATTTCAAAATGTTATTTTAGCTGCACAAGGTCAAATTCAGAGATCTGTGGAAAATAATAAATGAAATGTAGGAAGATGGAAGAATCTATTAGGTTTCACCAATGTAATGAACCGAATCACCAATTAATTTATGCTTCGCATGGAATCTTTTGATTCTTTTGAAGTTTGGTTTAATGTGCCACAGCACAGCAACACCAGTAGGTTATAGTGCCTTACAAAGTTGGACAGCGACATGGTAAATATGTACCAGAGCATGTTTTACATACGAAATGATATTTATTTTCGAAGCAGTTGTAGTACATAGCTGGACAGTGACAAGGTAAAGGTCTACCTTGTGCAAGTTGGTCACATGGATGGTGTCTAATTTCTTTGGAATTTGGGTTTAAATAACTCGAGGAATTTAATTTTAATGGAATCACCGTGCATTTGGAGAGCATGAAATTGCAAAGTCGATTTAAAAGGAAATCAGCCAATTGCACATACCAACGCACAACTCTTTAATGACACAAATGTCCATATGCGTTTCCAGTCTTGTGCCAAACATACACTGTCACTAAAACGTTTTCCGACCATAAAACATCCATTTTACTCCAAAGGCGCATTCCGTTTTCTGTGAAATTAAACATTTGATTAGCTAGATATGTTTTTAAAACCTGCACCTGGAGACACAGAAGTAGATGGATATACGGATCGGTGACCAGAATATTTTTCATTTCCGATGTAAACAAATGCGTCCTAATAAAATGTCCTCAAGTATATTGCATTAGCGTTGTGAGAGGGTAAAAAAACAAACAAGAAAAAAAACCACGAGACCCACCTTCAGGAAATGAAACGTAATCAACTGATCAAACAGTTATGCAGTATGTTGACTATACCTTTAACAAGCATATAATCCTCATCTTTAACATCGTTTCCTGTATGAACAATGGCTGCATGAACAATTTCTCTATCAATACAACTTTCTTAAGAGTAGATCAGTCAGGATTTGACTCAGTAAACAGAAAATTTGAAGTAATTTAGAAATGACATAACGAGGTTGTATCACCATTCCAGCACAATCCCAATTAAATCTAATCAACAATAAAGTAACATGAAAAAAAAAACAAACACAGGGGCATTTTAATATATTTTACAGAAATGCCCTGACTGTATTCACAAGGTGGACAAACCAAACAGATTAAATATGACAAAGGTGGTGTGACATTATCGTCAGAAAGATACAAGATGGTTGATTCCGATTCAGGCCCGCGATGGAGCGTGAGAAGACAAGTCAAGAGGAAGAAATCCAAACAAAATCCAAAAGAAATGTGATAATTATTATCGATGCAAGAAAGAGAGAATGAGAAGAAAATGTAATTGCTGACTAGAAGATGCGATTCAAAATAATATGTCCTTTTAAAGGCATTTATTTTTCTCCAATTAAAAGAAACTAAACTAAATGCATATCTAAAGATTTAGTCAGTTGTGACAGGAAATTTACCAAACAGGTCACACATTGTATTTGGACAACGTCTAAACATTTTGGCTTGAAAATACAGAGGGAATCTTTCCGAATATTGTCTAATGGAAAGAAGATCACAAATAAGCAATGTAAATATTTGCTCAGGGGCACAAATAAACAAAGCAGTTATTTTTTTACTTGTACATATCAAAATCGTTGTGATCCATTCTTTTGATCCATTTGAAATATAAAAGGCGTGATTTTTACCTTAGGCCGTTGCTAAGAAAATGACGTCTGAATGACAGCTCAAAATGTGCAGTCATTCAACCAATCAGCACTGAAATAAGTACAGAGCTAATTTAGGAAGTGTTGCTTTAAATTACAGCGTCCTCACACTGACAGGGTTAAAGGTGTTATATTAAACAATAATCGCCAACCAGCCTTTTCCAGCCATTTCTAAGTCGATAACTTAGACCAACAAAATAATCAGATACTCAAATCGATACTTATATTTATTTACCATTTATCCATATGGCGTTTTGAAATCAAAAGGTTATCTACAGTGGCTGCACGAGGGTTCGAGACGCGCTGGGCAATGTTCTTTAGTGGCACCCTAGCATTTTGCAGACGACAATAATTATATCTGTTACCCACACCCCCAAATAGAAGTTTTATGAAGAATTATCCCCGCTACATCAATGTGAAGGTGAAATACGATGAAAATTTCATGTGGAAGAAAACGCTTCAGACTGAGACGCTTGGTGTCTGGGGGCAGCTGCTCCCTCCACCCACCTACCAACCAGCGCGCTGTCACTGGTAATCTATCAACTTTAGCTAACGACCGTCTCTTATAATCTAGGGGTAGCAGGGGATAGTTTCGTAAATTGTCCCCTGTCAAGTTCCTTAACTTAAGGCTATGATGCGACGTTTTCAGCTATTATTGTCTCATAATTAAAGATATGGATATACGTGTATTTGTGAAATAGGTGTTTTGGGCTTCTGTTGTTACTGAAATTGATGTGAGGTATGTACACCTCCCATAGTTACTTCGCAGTATGTAGACGGTGAAATACCAAATGGACGGCTAGGAAGAAGAGCTAGCCAACCAAAGCAGTAGACACGTGGGTTTAAGGCAAGTATATTGTATATTTTTAGCTGCACCAATCTGTTTTAGTACACAATGTTTTGGGGTTTTAAAAAAAAATAAAAAATTATATTGTTTTTGTGCGCATCACTGTCAGAATATATTCCATTGCTTCATAGGCATTTATGGTCGCAGGACCATCTTGTGGGATTTCTCATCCACTGGTTGCTAGAACTGTTGTTCCTAAGGGCGTATTTTACTAAGGTCCAGACTTGCAGGTTCAAGAACTTTGCGTTGGGATGAAACACCTGCCGTCAAGGTTGCTAAAAGCAGCTGAGAGAATATCTCGATTTCCTGGCGATTCAGTTCTGAGACTGATGAGGTTAATCCCTGATTTCCCATTTGAGTGGAGTTAATTAGAATGATGAGACACTCCGATTGTTTTGCTTCCTGCACCACCTTAGGAACCTTAGGTGTTGGAGGAAAAGCATATACAGTTTTATGTTCCAATCTATAGAAGGAGCAGGTTTTTTGGATCCGGGACTGGTGAGACAAATGTTGCTCCTTAGGAACCTTAGGTGTTGGAGGAAAAGCATATATAGTTTTATGTTCCAATCTATAGAAAGAGCAGGTCTTTTGGATCCGGGACTGGTGAGACAAATGTTGCAATTTTGGCATTCCACTCTGACGCCATCATATCTCCTTCCCGTCGGGTACCTATTGAATGGAAACCGAAGGATAAAGAGACCAGTCCACTTTTGAATTAGTTGGTTCTTGCGGGACAATGAGTCCGCCAATCCATTAGCCAGCCTAGGATATGTCGAACTTGGATGTGAATTTGTCCTTGAAGACACCACTTTAGAAAATGACAAACAATAATACAATGGTCTGGGGACTTGCTTCGCATTGAAGTTTGAGATAAGCCACCACAGTAGTCGTACAGTGGAGTAGTCGTACAGAAAGAACTTCATTCCCATGTAGGTTCTCCAGCCATCAATGAAAAGTCTCGGAATGGTTTTAGTCTCGAGAATATTGTAAAGTATATACTGATCCTGAGGGGACCACTCTTAACTGGCATCCCGAAGTAATAGGAGACTTGCTCGCCCATCCCAGTCATCTGTGCTCGCAACAGTACATATCGTGGTTGCTGAAGGTTGTACTTGTAGAAGTATCCCAGACATAAGTCTAGTGAGGTTTCCCTACCTTCAAGATGGAACCTCATATTGTGAAGTTTGTGAAAGTTGGTCCAACAGTCAAAGGATTGGCATCCATTTGGACCAAAGAATCATTATCATGGGAACCCAGAAGGCGACGTAGGACTAAAGACGTCTTTAGCCGCATTGAGCAAACCCAGCAGGCGAAGGAATTCTCCACTGGGTGGACTGTTTTGTGCAAGGAAGAAATCTACTATTGTGTATATTCAGTTCTCGTTTCTGCGAAAAATATACTGTTTATTTGAAAGTTGAGTTACAGACCTCGATAACCGAAATCTTGAAAAAGGGATGTCCTTGTTGACAAGAAGACCGAAAATGAGAAGGAGGTAACAAGTGATATTATGTCTTGCTCCAAGATATAACTGCCCTGCTGATTTTTAGCCAGCAGTTTTTGTAGGTGAATCACAGGAATTCTAGAAGTTTTGTGAGGGAAGACTTGAAGTCCAAACTGATTGCGTAGTCTATCTCAATGGACGGCATTTAGAACTCGTTGTCACATTCCACTGTGAACCTAGGAGCGTAAAAGTTTGCTTGAATACACCTAGGTTGACTACGACGAGCAGAGGGCCACGTTAGTGGCTGAAGGAACTCTGGGCAAAGGAGGAAGTGAATGTCATACCGATTCCCCCGGAAAGTTCTTGTAAGGTCCATATGTCGTCATGTCAGATCTTCCGCATTCGGCAGAGGAAGATTGGAGCCTTTCCACTACCGGGATATGTGATAAGGGGGTGGGAGGCGTGAAAGTAATGTAATTTGCAATAAGGCGGATCTCTTGAAGAGAAACGCTGACTAAAACGATCGTCCTCCCTTTGCTTCTTTTCCACTTTCATTCAAAGAACTGGTTTTCAACGGTTGTAAATTCGGTAGGACTGCTTCACAGTGGTATGTGACCTGGGGCTGTGCCTGCAATCTTCTGCTGACTGCTTTGCAAATCCATCCGCTGTAGTTGAGACTGTGAAAGATGGAAGGAATGCATCCTAGGTGGCTTACTTCCGAAATTCGTCAACCTGATCATTTGAGAGGAGATGAGATGATTAAGGTTGAGGAGGTTGCTTGGCCTATGATGGTCTTTAAGAAAGATGCAGGTAGAGAGAATTGCGTCTCGATCCACCAGCTGTAATTTTATAGCTCCTGTTACGACCATGGCCATATCAAGTAGGGTCTCTGTTTGAGACGTAGGCCATTCTATAAACAGGCTCCCACACATGTCCGCCATAATAAGATCTAATAACGGCAAGGAAACTTAAGAGCGAGTTTTTCATCGTGTTTGGATTAAGGTAGTGAAGTTGATGTCTCTTTTGTGTTACCTGGGAAGTAGCTGGAGAAGGATGTCGAGGATGGCGGCTCACTACACTTGCAGCACGTCTTGAGTTAGATCCCGTTACGTCCAAGATGTAGCTAAGTAGAGGCTCCCTTTGGGTGGCAAAGATTTGGGGACGAATAAAAAGACATCTCTTGAACACATAGGCACCATGTTGGCCATAGCACGCCGGAAGTGTCTAGAGGTACTATGCGGCTTAGATTGATCCATGCGAGTACTTATATAAACTGGACGTCGTCCACTGAAAGCGCCTAGCAGAACTATGAGGGTTAGATCGATCCATGAGAGTGCCTGCTTATATCGTGCGTCGTCCACATGAAGTGCCTTACAGCACTATGCAGATCAAATTGCTGTAGCGGCACTATGTGAATCGTGGAACTGTACAAGTCCATTCTTTAAATTCGTGAACATAAACATGGCCATCTTGGCTGGTATGAAACTGTCCAGTTCATGAGGATGGGACTGGGTATGGGCTTTTTATCCACGTAGCCGGTCCGTAATTCTGATATGCGAAATGGTAAGTAGGCTGTTGCTGCTTCTACCGCGCTGCCCAGCAAATGATATGGTTTCGAATCTTTGTGTGCAAGCTGATGATGTCTTCGTTCCTCGAGGTATGCCTATGCGCTTTCCCCTTAGTACCCATAATATGCAAGTCTGACATGTATTCAAAGAATGGCAACCAGAGAAATCTCCGCATGAAGTTTGGTTGGCAGCACGGTCTCGTCCATGGTCTAAATCTGTTAGACTAATTAGAGCAAAAATATATACAGGTGTAGAGCGTCACTCGTCCTGCTTTATGAACTTAAGAGAGTCCGCGTAGAATTATACACTAACGCCAATACCTGTAAAGGGGCGCACTTGGCCTGTACAGGTAGAGAATTAGAGCGTCGATATTAATACTTTCGAAGTGAAAACTAAGTAATCAATTCTAGTAACAATTTACTTGTAGGAACGCCAATGTTTGGCTGCTTATACAGGTAAAATCACTGAAGCATCGCTTATAGTAACTATCAAGTGGGCGGTATGAGTAAACCAAGTATTGATAATCTATATGTACGTATCCGACCAAGGCGGAAGTTATACAATGATATGAACAGTTTTCTATAGAACACACCATATCTGAACAGAAAAAGACACTAATGCGTCACTATTGATACTTACGAAGTGGACGCTATAATATCCATTGAGAGACAGTGTTACCCGTAGGAAACAACCAATGACGTTCTATACAAGTAAAATCAGTAAAGAGGCACATATATAACTATTAAATGGATGCTAAGACAAGATAATATAGAAAATTTACATGTATGCAACCAGACGTAGCGGAAATTATACAGCAATATTAAATGAGTTTTCTGTATTACGCACAAGATCTGAACTTATTAATAAGGTTATATCAATGTGGGGGACACCATAGTCAAGTCGTTTTTACCTGTCTGAATTTTTATTTTCGGACTCATTAGGTTGTTTTTGTTGTTGTAGGATTTAACGCCATTTTTCAGCACAAGATAGGCCATACATGGCGGCCAGTATAACTGGTGGAGGAAGAATCCGGGAAAACCCCGGGAAGAACCACCGACCGACGAGAAGATACTGGCAAGCTTTATCACATATCCACATTGGCCGAATCGGAGATAGAGGTGAGATGGCAGTGATCAGTTACGGTAAGCGCTTTAGACCACTCGGCTACTAGGGGCCCCGACTCGTTAGGTAAACATATCTTACGGTCTGAAAAATACACAAACTGTTTATGCATGCAATAAGCACCATGTATCGGAAATAGCGACAGAGCAATTTTGTTGTCTCATGTTTAGCAGAAATTAAGCGGTTGTATGGATCTAAAAACTATGTGTTGTTTGAAGCTTCATACGCTTATACTTATTTACAGCTACACAACACCTGCTCATGCATGTTTTTGACAACTTTTCAAAAAAAAATAAAAAAATAAAAAAATAAAAAAATAAAAATTTGTCAAATGAAATCATTACGAATCAGAAGTTTCATTATCAGATTACATTTAGCTGCTGGTGGATGACATAGATGGTGACGATCAGTTCCACCCAATATCAGTTTGTTATGCAACTTTCATCGTTCGTTAAATTCATGGGTAAGGAGTACAAGGGCACAACAGGTCAGGTTAGAATATAGTGAAGACTAGCATATGACTGAGGAGATAGGTCTCAACGGAGTCAAATATGGTCTCAGCAACAAAAAAAATGTGTAGGCATTCTTATTTTGTTCGTTAACTACACCAGTAACAGTTTAAAATCAGGTTAAAAAGCCCGGACAGGATGTTATAAAAACGATTTCATGCTCTGATTCAAACTGAAATCAAAATTCTTAAGTTTGATGGGTAATGTTTGAGAAATGAATCAGACGCCAGAATTTGTAACTGAATCTGGGTTTAAACAAGGTCAAGTTAATGTTCCCAAGCCTGACTCTACATAAGCTCAATATCATCTGTGTAAGGATTTAGAGTCTCACGCTAAAAAAGGTCAATATCATCTGTATAAAGTGTAGAAAGAGAAAAATTATTATACTTCTATACCGCTTTACCCTTAGAGAAAAAGTAGTATACTTCTATACCGCTTGACCCTTAAGAGAAAAAGTATTATACTTCTATACCGCTTGACCCTTAAGAGAAAGTTCTTCTGTAAAAGGAGCAAGATTTGACACTAGGTTTCAACGACGAGATTCAAGAGATGTGTAACCCATGCAAAATAGTGAATTCGGGGTCAATATAATATGATTTTTACTATATCTTGTATGAATGATTTTGTGATTACCGTTCTTCCACCGACCTATATCATATTATCCAGTTAGAATTGTATCAATTAGGCTACTTCGACTCCTCTACAAAAGGTAGATAATGTTTTGGGTTCAGGAAGTGGTGTCCAAAAGAATGCCCATGTGTCTACGAAATTGTTCTATGTAGGGGAAAGATATGATAGTTGTTTGCATTAAATAATATATATATATATATATATATATATATATATATATATATATATATATATATATATATATATATACCAATTGTTCATAGGGAGTCTTGACTATTGCTTAAAAGGTTTCGATAATGACGAGTTACTCTTGATTTCATCATATCTGTAATTGTGGGCACGCTCCATGTCAGAGGCCACGGAATGAAATTAAACTAAATTCCATATTGAAATAATTACTCACTGTCTCACTGACTTTACTACTGCATTATTTAATGTATTTAGAAGTTGGTTAGTTTACAATATTAGATCAGAAGCATTAGGTCAGCAACATTATCATTTTAGTATCAATAAATCTGAATTAATGTCTTTCCGTGGAGTGGCATAAAATGATCCTTATGTGTGATAAAAGTTTTAATGGAAGAAATGGTGCACAGCTGAGAGTAAGAGAGAATACTGAACATAAAATGATTACTCTATTACTGCATCACGTGATAAATGGATCGTCATGTCACTACTAGCTCCGTTCAGCAACGCGCCAAATTACAAAATGGACGAATTTATTTGACACTGTAGCCGAAATTGTTCAGAATACTGCCAATTGATCATTCCGTTTGTAATTTAACACTGTTGAAGGCAGCAAGAGATTTCATCACGTGACACTCACATGACCAATCCATAAACCCTGGTCACAGGACCAAACTGTTTCGAATGAGCGATGTCGCCTCGGAATGGTTCCTCGAAATTGATCGAACGCTGGTTTATAGGTCAATGGAGCCCGATAAATCGAAGTGGGAGACTGGAGACAGGGTTGTGTTATTACGGTTGGATTTACAAGTTGTCAGACAACGAATTGATCAAGAAACATGCTGTACAGATCGCCGTAAGATCCTATGTGCCGATTGTAACTCAAGAGGCGCAAGAAAAACCAGCATGTTGTCTAAAAACGATCGGTATTTACAAGTAAGTGATGCAGCAAGAATGTCTGCAATAAATTGCAAAGTTTATGAATATGTTTTATCAGATCCCATGTTTGGGGATTGATTTATCGGACTAAAGCTTTATATATTTGTATTGAAATCCTCCTCAGAGAAACCCTCCATATGCATCAGAACTTGAAATAAAAAGGGAGAGCCCAGATAACAGAGACGTTATGGAAGACTCCTTCAAATATAAACACGTCTATATAAACAGAGTACTAATTTCATGTGACCGTCTATTTTAGACAGTTGCCACTATATTTAAAACTAGGACCATGTTTAAAAATTGCCAGGTCCAGATATGTTAACATGTTTACATATTACAACTGTTTGACAGTCAAGAAATGCTAATTTAATCAACCCACTTAAATTTATTTGAACCAATCTCAGATTCTAATTGTGCAGAAAATAGCAACATAATATTGATTACTGTTTATCTCAGAAAACCAGTTTTACTGAATGACAAGAAAGCTACTGATTTGCAGCTTTGGCATGGAGTATAATGTAATCGTCTCATTAAAAGACAGTATGAAATAATGCTTTTTCAAAATGTCAGATCATATTCACAAAAAGAAATTATTATCTTCATTCAGACACATCACTCCAAGTTTAGATAATTAATGAAATGGCATCTTATAGAACAAATATTTGCATTTCAAATCAATAAATTTATTTACTTAGACATGAGAATGAACAGGTGGTTTTATCGTAACAATTTAAGTAATTTTGTTTCCTTCTATGCAGTATGAGAGCCAAAAAGTCAGAAAGTCTAAGCGATCAACTGAACTATTTTCTAATGTAGTGGGTATGCGTCTTGCAAATTGTAGATGCAAATTCCGCTTCATGTGAGCAAGGGTTGGGTTCGGTGCTTTACGACACTGCCACACTAGTACGTTATTTAGTGGCGAGGTACTTGGAGTAAAGTACCTTGCACACGGACGTGTATGTATGTATGTGTATGTACGTACGTATGTATGCATGTTTGCATGTATGTGTGTGTATGTATGTATGCATGTGTATGTATGTATGTATGTATGTATGTATGTATGCATGTATATGTATATATGTATGTATACGTATGTATGTATACACGTACGCACGTTATAATAAGAAGGAAAAGAATATCACATTATATTTAAAGAGTCTTTTGTCAGGACAATATATATATATATATATATATATATATATATATATATATATATATATATATATATATATATATATATATATGAGATGGACAATTTTCTTAAACAAATTACAGTTATAACAAACACATGGAATATATATTTGGGTTCAACTGCACTGAAGCATACAACACATAAATGAATTGTTTGAGATAGCAATGTGCCAACTTGCACCTGTCTACCATCGGATCAGTCTAGGTTGGCTACTGAGAATATAGCTTCACATCCCTTAACAATGGCTTAGCACAGTAGCGACACTAGACTTCCAAAACCAGTCACCCTCAATATAACTTGAAAACGTTCTCTTCTCTCCACTTTACCTCTCTCTCTCTCTCTCTCTCTCTCTCTCTCTCTCTCTCTCAACCTTCGATTTCGTGTCAAAGTTCAGTCATTGTTTTCAGGGTATCTTTATTGCTAGATTGCCTCGATGAGACTGATCGTCTAAGACCGAAAGGAATTTCCTGGAATCCATGATAAATAAGACCCGTTCTTCTTTGTTAACTACTGTGTGTTGAATCCATCTCTGATGTCCTCGAGTGAAAGCAAGATTTTTAAGATGGCCACCGTGGTAAGATCAAGACCATTTTAAATTCGGACCAACTAGATATTAAAAGACGTCTTGTGATGAAAACCCCTTGTCCACATAATAATCCATTTAGCAGTTGTGATAAGAAGATTTTTCAAGCTCGCCGTAGTGTCAGGCATATATGATGCAAGATCGGCACCATTTTCATTTGGGATCACTACTATATCGTAATAAATCTCTTCAGGTGAAAACCGCATGTCTATATAATTTTCCGTTTAGGAGTGTAGCGATAACAACATTTTCATGATGACTGCCATGACGATCATACTGGATGTCAGATCGACACCATTTTAAATCATTACCAAATGGTCCATATTCACTAGCCAAGGCTACGATATAATAATCGTATCTACGCCTTGGCGGATAGAACAGATATGTTCGTGCTTTGTCCTAGTGACATTTGTTGGCCTTCATGAGTTGCCTCCCTTAGTATGTAATAGCGACTAACCAATAGCGTGGTGCATTGTACATCGGCCGAAAATGGTAGGGGCAATTGACCTAAGAAGGATAGTTTGGAAGTTTAGCATCGAAAGTATGACTATATACCAGTGGGAAGCCATTACAGGTGTAATTGAGTGAAAGGTATTTGTGCAAACACGGACCGGCACTGGAAAATTGCTTTATCAGTCCATTCAAGTTGTGTGTTCCCCTTGTGTCGATCATGTAGGAACAGTGTTTAAATTTGGACAACTTAATTTTGATTGGAGGCGGTGGCTTGCCGCCGCATCCAATGAAATTCACAGACTCGAAGCACAAAAATATCTGCTCGATACGCCAAGGTGTATATAGAGTTATCACATCGGAAACTTGGCTAGCGAAGATGCAACTGGACATGATAAGATGTCTTTTGTCAAAACCCCATGTTGACGTGACCAGCCAGCCAGGATGAGTAGCAAAAACAAGATTTACAAGATGGCCGCTATGATGGCCATATTGGATGTTCAAGCGGCAGAGTTTTCATTTTGGGCCAAATACTTCTTTGGGTCTTTGGGATGGATGTGTGTGTGTGTGTGTGTGTGTGTGTGTGTGTGTGTGTGTGTGTGTGTGTGTGTGTGTGTGTGTGTGAAGTTTCATAGCAATTCTCCAAGTAGTTTAGAAGTAGTATTGATAACAAACTTGTACTAAAGGACGGACGAACGACGGACAATGAATGACCGACTACAGAAGATCCACGACGGACAACGGGCTCTCACATTAACTCTTCTCGCCCATGACAAGTACAGCTGAAAACTTAGATATACGTAATGTATGCAAAGCGGCTTTCACTTCAAAGCATAGGTTAAAACTGGTGGGCATTTGTTGGATGTAATGCAACAGTGTTGTGTCGATCTGAGCTTTTTCATACACTAATGGCGGAAATAAGAGTTTATTCTGAAATCTATATTTTGCTTGAAACGATCCGTTGTTCTTTTTTTTTTCTTTTTCTTTTTCATTGTTGTGCAAGAACTGTAAGTTCAGCTGTTAACAAATATTGCTGTGATATCATCTGCGTAGCATATGACCTTTGCCAAATTAGTATTGTCTCTTTTTCGAAAGATCAGTGACCTTTTCACTGTTTTCCCTTCTGAAATAATAGAGCAGATCAAAAGAGCTGCATATGACGTCTAAATTGAACGCTTTATTAACTTGAAATCTGTATTACGAGATGGCGACCTGCGCTGCCGCAGCATTGCTGACAGTTGCAGTGTGCAAACAAAACATTTACTAATGTCTAATATCTCAGTTAAAGATTAAAATTACGATTATTTGCTATACCAATTCGTTTAACAATAATGACCTACAGCGACTTCCCTGTCCAAAAACATATGAATACCCTATATTTTTTCAGTCTTAAGCATTCCTCTTCCATTCTTATGCCCGTATTTTAGAAAAGTCAGATTGGCTTTCGAACGAGATCACAACTCGAAACTAAATATATATATATATATATATATATATATATATATATATATATATATATATATATATATATATAACACCAATCTGAAAGGTCAGACAGGAATGAACAGCGTAAAAATTCCGTCTTCGAACGAGCAAGCGCGTTCAGATACTTATACGTGTGTATGTTTAACTTCAACCAAGCCAGCTGTCGAGATTAGTAACCACCTTGCTTCTTATCGATTTTATTTAAATAATTGAAGTTTGGATTGCCTTCCAGTCTATACTCTTGTAACAATGCAATCCTGAAAAAGGAACTTTGGAGAAATGGATTTGAAAGAAAAAAGCGTCACCTAACATTAGCATTTTTGAATCCTATATCCTCTTACACTGAATGATATTATCAATTACATAATGACAACACCCAGAGTGAGAGGCTGGGTCTTAACTTTTGTATTCAATATTTCTATTAAGCATTTCACCAGCTTATAAATGTTGACAACAGTAAATTTACCAATGGCATAAAATACTTTCTTGCTTTTACCGAGAAAAAATGATTCACCATTCACTGTTAAAAATCTGACAATTCAGTGTATCGTTTTAAGTCTTCTTATTCGGATTATCATTGATTACACACTTACATATAGTTATTCATTATCATTGATTACACACTTACATATGTTCATTACCATTGATTACACACTTACATATGTTCATTATCATTGATTACACACTTACATATGTTCATTATCATTGATTACACACTTACATATAGTTATTCATTATCACTGATTACACACTTACATATGTTCATTACCATTGATTACACACTTACATATAGTTATTCATTACTATTGACTACACACTTACACACAGTTCTTCATTATCATTGATTACACACTTACATATACTTATTATATTCTATTTTTCTTCCTTCAACTTTCAACGTGACGAAAAGAACTTTTCTTGAGCGTTTGACAGACAAAAACTCTTTCGGACGATAAGACATGAATACTGGGATTTGAGGCAGATTTTGTTTGGGGTGTGTGTGTGTGTGTGTGTGAGAGAGAGAGAGAGAGAGAGAGAGAGAGAGAGAGAGAGAGAGAGAGATGTGGGGTGGGGTGGGGTTAGGGAGTCTTACCAGTCTTGCCCATCCCTATGTTTCTCGAGCGGTCGATTAGTCTGCTGCCTTACCAACCCACACAATGATGGAAAAAGATTGATGGATGGTAGAGCGGCCTTTGGAAATTTTGATATTAAATACTATGTTTTTAAACCCATATGAATAGATTTTATAAAACATATTAAAAAAAACAACAACAAATAATCAAACAAAACATTAAATAGATTACAGTACGTGTATTCCTACATACAAATAAATGTATCCGTATAATCTTGACATGCTATGGCAACTTTGTATCATTGGTATTATGAACACTGTATTAAAATCCCATGGAACGTGTACACGTAACCGTTACTAAGTCCCAAGTTCTTGTAGGTTATTTGGTGCAAGTTTACATTTCTTTTTTTCTTTCATTCCACATACTTCTCCCCGTAGTCTCTCCTCCGTGTATGTGTGTGTGTGTGTGTGTGTGTGTGAGAGAGAGAGAGAGAGAGAGAGAGAGAGAGGGAGAGAGAGAGAGAGAGAGAGAGAGAGAGAGAGAGAGAGAGACAGACAGACAGAGACAGACAGACAGACAGACAGACAGACAAGGAGGTGAAAGCAGAGAAGATTTCGATGAAATTCTGCACCATGCTTAATTCGTTTAGAAGACATGGATTACAAATACTTTTTATCATTATTCTATTACAACGCAAATGATTAATCAGCGGAAATTTATCACAGATTTAGAGAATATAAAAGCTATAGTCTAATGTTGAAACAATATTTATATATGCATATTAATGCGCAATGGGCGGATCACAATTTGATATGCCAAGAGTATTGGTATATCAAACTGTTTTATATCAACATTTTAAAACTTTAAAAGCCATGTTATTTTTAATGGAGATAGATCATCATTACCGACGAGTCTCAGAGATTCCGCCAAAAATTCGATTATATTCCACCCCTAGTAAGGCTTCAGCTCTATTCGCGGTTGAAAATGAGATACATTCTCACGAACAGAGGCACACCAAAACTGACAATTTAACTCCACAGGAAAGACAATCGCAGAAAAAACTGTGTGAGATGGAAATTAATGTCATCAAACCCGCAGACAAAGGGTCCTTTGTTCTTGTCATGAATACGTCTGACTACACCGCTCAGGCGAACGAACAGGCATAGGACGAGGGATTAAAAAAAAAAAAAGAAGAATTTTCATGATCCAACAGCTGAACACACGCTGAAATTGTCAGACATTAAAAAACAAACCAAACAAACCCCACGCATAACGTGGTAATGACAAAATACTAACTTAACATTCTATTTGTTGACTTCAAACCAAAATCTTTTATTTACTCTCTAAAATACTCAGAGGGGAGGCCAATAATTTCCGAAAACAGCCATCATACCGACAAAATATCTGAATACGCGTAACCATTATAGTCCCATTCAGCTGTATGAAGTGCTCATTGTTGCATACAAAATTGTTACATTTTGAGAACCTGTATTAATAGTTTGACCAAATAGAACGTTGGAGGGGATCTATCAGGTCGACTATCCAATGCTTCCTTGCAGGATGTGATGCCTTCCTCGTGTGAAATGTTGGTGTATAGGGAACATATATCCATGGTTACGCGTAGTGTTATTTGGAAAGTTAGGTTTCGGTGTTTGGTTGAGATAGTTTGTGATATCTTGGATATATGAAGGCAGTTTTTTCCACGAACGGCCGAAGGTGAAAATCAACGAATTTGGTTTCGTACATATATTTGCAAATTAGCCACCGTATTCATTCACGACAGAGAATCGAAATGGATCAAAACAGGCGATAATTTCAAAATATTTTTTGAAGTCGACAATAACGTTCACCCTACAACTAAATTTACGTCGAAGTCATCGAACAGATCCAGTATCATTTTTGATCCTCAATCCACCCTTCTAGAGGGGAACATAGAAACTGATATATACTCTAAACCTACTGACTCTCACCAGTATCGACTCCCGACCATGCTGCCAGACCAGCAGGTATTAAAAAATCTCCCTTACGGAACGTGCGTTCGAACCAAACGCATATGCCCTAATCCCGCCACCTTTGAAAAGAGACTCGAAGACCTTAGGGGCGTCGTAAAAGGACAGGATACAGAATGAGCTACATTGATAGGACTATCAACAAAACTAGACTCCTCGGTAGAGGAACCTTCCTGAAATATAAAAGTAAGAGAACCAACAAGCGTGTCCCTTTCATACTAACTTTCCATCCCGATGCCCCAAAGCTACAAAAGATGTTACGCACGCATTGGCACCATACTGAATCGTCCGAACGTCTTTAGGGTATATTTCAATACGTTACTATGGTTGCGTACCGTAGACCTAAAAATCTCAAGAACTATATGGTACGTGCCAGGGTAATTTTAAACAAGACCACATATTCAGACACATACCGTTGCAAAGACAAGCGGTGGCTAATTTGCAAATATATGTACGAAACCAAATCTTTCAGAAGTTTGACAACATGAGTTAACTACACGATCAGTCAGAAGTTGGGATGTGGAGCCGATAATAATTTCAATCTTTTGATGTGGGGATCTGTGCCATTCAGTATATTGGGGAAACCATTGATTTCAGAGGGCGAATGGTTGGTAACGGGAGCCACATTCGCAACAGGGTTGGCTAGAGGGTCGCCGGCCACTGCAGCTCGAATGGACATTCGGTCGAGTCCCTCAATATGATGCCGATTGGGTCTGGCCTGGGGTGAAACGAAAAGATCTTGTCACAGAATAAGGCAAGAAATAACTTGGTTTTGCTTTAGATCTATTTTTGATCTTTATTCGTTGTGCATGCGTACAACGTTACCTGGGGTGAATCATTGTTTCTCCAGGTGAGCGACTGTACTAGCATGTATATCGTCGGAAACTACATGCGACGAGAGTAATGAAAGGCATGGTATACATTAGTATTTTACCCTGACTATTATTCACTCTCCTATGGATTTAAGGTTGATTCCATTTCAACATGAGACATTGATCATTTGGATCTTATCAAGGAGTGAACGATCTCCATTATGTTCTCCGGCCATAGGGGTAAGTGTTAAATTTATATTTCATTTGATGTGTGAAGCCTATTCTCGTTTTAATGTCATATCGGGTAATGAAGCCTTTACTACTTCAGATTGGAAACGTTGTGAACTTTGGATTACAAGTTGCTATTACAGTTTAATTTATTAGCATATATCTAAAAATTAATTCAGAACCCATTATTATGACCAGTTTCGTTTTATTGTAGCTGTTTAGGGTTGAGCGTAGCTGTCCATTGAGTGGCGTGCAGTCTGAACGTATGTGTATACCTGTCCATAGGGCTGTGTAGGGCTGACGGTAGCTGTGTAGGGCTGAGCTGACTGTAGCTGTTTAGTGCTGTGTGCTGTCCGTACGTGTGTGTGTATACGTAGACTATACATGTGGTGGAACTACGAATGTAGGCGTAGCCAATATAAGGGTGCTGGGTGCTGTTTGTATGTATGTGTATACGTATATCTTGTACATGTGGTGGATCCGTGAAGGGTGTGAGCGGCCGATAAGTGTGGACCAACCCAAGGATTCGGTGAAACTGTGTGGTTTATCAATTTATGAATCATACGACTGTTCAAGTGTTAAAGAGTCATATGTTTGTTCCATTTGATGTTTCAATTAAGTCACTTGAGATCATTAAAAATTTTATTTGTACTCCAGGAGATTATGTGAATCTAGCTTACATAGCTTAATATAGAAGATTATGTGAATCTAGCTTACATAGCTTAATATAGAAGATTATGTGAATCTCGCTTACATAGCATAATATAGGAGATTATGTGAATCTCGTCTACAGTGTATATTTTTCGAAGCATATTTGAATTCTTCGAGTTTATTTGAATCTTAATGGTATTCCATACGTGAGATTATGTGGATCTCGCTTGTGTTGCATAATATTAGTGGAAACGTATTTGCAGTACCTAAAGGTTATTTGAACCTCACTTTTTCACACGTAAGATTACATAGATGATATTTTTGTTTTTCAAATTGGGAATGTGTGTAGAGTGATTGGATCAATCGTATGATAGGAGCGGGAGAGAATCACTGCATTTGTAATATATATATATA
>JAECUM010002002.1:0-45494 GCA_016617855.1 Megalonaias nervosa
TCCAGAGGCCAGAAAGCTTGTACAGGCAAAAGCAACTCATCCTGGCCCATCCTTCTCCATTGTAGTGAAGAACAATCCCAAAGCAACGAAAGACGCTCAAAAACAGACAGATCCACCCAAATCAACATCAAGCTCTAACACCCCCCATTACCAAGCACAAAAATCCACGGCATCTAAACAAACAACTTTTAATAATACCCAACCACCGAAATCACCAAAGAACAAAAACAGATCTCAAGGAAATAGGCAGCAAAAGGGGTCACATGACCCCATCAAACTCTATAACAGGTTTGGGGACATTGAGAAGCATGGATGCAGAAGATACTGCTCCATGTTCTCAAAGTAGCTCCAGACCTAACAAAAAAATCATCCCCGTACTTCCTCCAGAGAAATAACCATACAGATTCTCTCCGCGAAAAGTCTAACCTAGCTCCTCAATCTCTACTTTAAACTCATAATGAAGAACACGATCATACAATGGAACTGTCCAGGACTTAGAGCCAATTACAATGATATTCTTCTGCTTTTAAATGAATATTATCTTGCAATACTATGCCTTCAGGAAACCTTTTTAAAAGATACGGATAACATGACACTGAAAAACTACTCCCTGTTTAACACCTACTTACAGAACGTTGACAGGGCCTCGGGAGGGGTTTCTATTGCTGTGAACAATAGAGCCCCTCATAGCGTCATCCCTCTAAACACAAATTTGCAAGCCATTGCTGTGAGTGTCACTCTACATCGAGTGATTACATTTTGTTCTATTTACATACCACCAAACACCAACTTATTACCAAATGAATTAGACACGCTTATTCAACAACTTCTCGCGCCATTTGTTTTACTCGGTGATTTTAATGCCCATAACATTTTATGGGGATCAAATTACATAAGCGACAGGGGCAAAAAGGTTGAAGATTTTATTACTAGACACGACTTGTGTCTATTTAATACCAAATCTACGGCGTACTTGCACCCAGGAACGGGTACATACACGTGTATCGACTTGACAATTTGTTCTCCTTCGCTACTTTTGGATTATAATTGGAAGGTCGCTGATGACCTTCATAGCAGTGATCACTTTTCAATCTCTGTTAAGAAGACCAACGCTGCAATTGATGACACAATTCCACAGTGGAATTTAAAGAAGGCGGACGGGGCCAAATTTGAAATTCTTTGTACAGCTAGGCTTAACAGGAATACCGTCCTAAACGACCATGATCCTTTTCGACAATTTACATCCGTCTTAATTGAGATTGCAGAAGAATCCATTCCTAAGTCCTCACCGAATTGTAAAAGAACCCAAAAACCGTGGTTCACAAAAGAATGTAAAGAAGCCATTAGACAACGCCGAGAAGCACTGAAAAAAAATTAATAATCGTCCAACGCCCGAAAATTTAACTCAGTACCGTATCGTTCGGGCCAAAGCTCGTCGTATGATTAAAGAAAGTAAAAGAGCATCATGGAAAATATATGTTTCAGCTTTAAGTTCTCGTTTCTCGATAAAGAAAGTTTGGGACACAATCCGCAAAATAAATGGAAAGTGAAAATAAATTCTTTCCGACACCTGAAGCTAAATAACAACAATTTCAATACCAAACATGAAATAGATAATGTACTTGCTGATTGTTTCTCAAAAAAATCCTCATCGTCTAATTTTTCAGAAGCTTCCCGAAGATTTAAAGCTCAAAAAGAAAAAACTCGGTTGAAATTCACATCGAATAACTCAGAGAGTTATAACCAACCGTTTTCATTCTCGGAGCTTATGGAATCTTTGAATAAGGCCCATGCTACATCCGCTGGGCCTGACGATATACACTACCAGTTTTTTAAACACCTTCCAGAAGCATCCTTAACAGTTCTTCTGGAAATCTTCAATGATTTATGGATTACTGATAATGTACCAAACATTTGGAAAGAAGCAACAGTAATGCCAGTTCCCAAACCATGCAAAAATAGCGCAGATCCTACCAACTATAGGCCCAGATCATTAACTAGCTGCGTATGCAAAACAATGGAACGAATGATTAATTCTCGGCTTGTATGGTATTTGGAAACCAACAATTTAATATCTCCTTTCCAAAGTGGCTTTCCTTATGGTCGTAGTACCAATGATCATCTGGTTAGACTGTAAACATTTATTCGCGACGCTTTCATCAAGAAGGAACACTTAGTAGCGGTTTTCTTTGAATTGGAAAAGGCCTATGACACAACATGGAAGTACGGAATACTAAATGACCTGCACGATTTGGGTCTAATAGGCCGACTGCTCTCTTTCATATCAAACTTCCTCTCAGACAGGGAATTCAAGGTACGAGTGGGCTCCACCCTCTCTGACATACACGATCAAGAGATGGGTGTGCCCCAGGGCAGTATTTTATCGGTGACGCTTTTCAACATAAAAATTAATAGCATCACCAAGTGTTTGGCTCCTGGTGTGGATTGCTCCCTATACGTTGATGACTTTCTAATATGTTACCGATCCAAGCACATGCATACAATTGAAAAACAACTACAGAAAAATATCAACAAGATTCAAAATTGGGCCAATACTAACGGTTTCAAATTCTCGAAATCAAAAACTGTATGTATGCATTTCTGTCATTTGCGACGACATCATGATGAACCTAAACTCACGCTGGATGGAACACCTATTCCAGTTGTTGAGGAAGCAAAATTTTTAGGTATTATCTTCGACAGAAAACTAACTTTTATTCCACACCTGAAGAATTTGAAAGCTAAATACTTGAAATCTCTAGATTTACTTAAAGTAGTAGCGCACACTGACTGGGGTGGTGATAGAAAAGTCATACTCAGTTTATATAGAGCATTTATTCGCTTGAAACTAGACTATGGTTGCTTTGTCTATGGTTCAGCTAGAAAGTCCTATTTAAAGATGCTTGACCCAATTCATCATCAAGGAATAAGACTCGCTCTGGGAGTATTTAAGACATCCCCGTGTGAAAGCCTACTCGTAGAAGCGAACGAACCACCTTTATCACAACGTATAGAAATGCTTTCCGCACAGTATGCTCTCAAATTAAGATCAAACCCTCTGAACCCTGCTTTTTCGGCTGTCTTTGAACCCAAATATTAAACCTTATATGAAAATAAACCAAACGCCACTCCTACCTTTGGCATTAGAATATTAACATGCCTTGATAGTACCAAAATTGATCTTTCAAAAATTCAGAAAACGTCCGTCTCCGAAACACCTCCTTGGCTACTTCAACAACCAAAAGTACTTTTTGCGTTACACGATGGAAAAAAATCGGAGACAAACCCTTCCATCTTGCACAAATCTTATCATGAGCTCCTCACCCAATTTGAAAATTATACAAGAATATATACTGATGGATCAAAAGATGAGGAAAAGGCTGCTGCATCCTTCGTTAGTGGAAAACATACAACAAAAGTTCGATTGCCAAATGGTACATCAATTTTTTCAGCCGCAATCAGAGCAATAGACCTTGCTTTGCAATATATTGAAAGCAAGCGTATTTTGAACAGCATCATCTTCTCCGATTCACTATCAGTACTTCAGTCACTACATAATAGAAAACTGGAGAACCCATTATTAGCCAATATTCGCCTCAAACATACTGAGCTGAGTACCTCCCACAATATAGTATACTGTTGGTTACCCAGCCATACTGGAATTAAAGGTAATGACAAAGCAGACCGCGCTGCTAAAATGGCCCTATCACTAGAACCATCTGATTTTAAAATGCCTTATACTGATTTTAAACGTAGTATCAAGGAATGTTTACTTCAGAAATGGCAGCCATCATGGAATGATGCCGTGAATAACAAACTTCATGCCATCAAGCCATCCCTAGGAGAATGGACTCCTTCCTACAGAGCCGTCCGTAGGGAGGAGGTAGTCATTGCAAGAATTCGAATTGGTCATACTTATTTAACCCACTCCTACATACTAAAAGGAGAAGACCCACCAGAGTGCATTTCTTGCAATGAACCATTCACCGTTAAGCACTTTCTGTTGGAGTGTTTCGACTTCCAACCTACGCGTGATCATTATTACAATGTGCATGACATTAGGGAGCTCTTTGATACAGTTTGCGTTTCTTATATTATAGACTTTCTGAAGGAAGTAAACATTTATCATAAGCTATAGCTTTTATGCTATCAACTTGTACAGTTTTATGTGCTATATATACAGTCGCTAAATTTTAATTACCTTTCATCTGTTTTCGTTGTCATACATCATTTGCACTCCCAGTTGATCGGGAAACTTTATTTATTTATTACCGTTACCATTTTATCGTTTAACTTTCAACTGTTTGGTTTCGTATTGCTGGTCGATACGAAACCTTTTACCACTTTTAAATGATGAAAGATATAACCTTTTGTATGGCGCTAAATAGCCTCATAGTGCTTGTGCGAAGTTAAAATTCAACCAAGCAACCAACCAACAGTATTGTGAATTAAATCCAAAATAATTCTAAACGTTCCAACACAGATACAAATGTATATAGTTTTCCAAATGAATTACAGGATTGAATGTGCTAATGTGTTAATAGTCTTGGATGAGTTAATGTGCCAATAATCTTGATGTATCACAATGATGTAATCCAGAATATCCTTGAATTGATTCATAATAATACCAAAATGGTGATTTATTCCTAAGTGTCAATGAGTACTTTGTAATTGTAATGAATACTTTAACAAAAGATTTCTCTCAAATTGAATCCGAACACAACTAAAGTGAGCATTGTGTTGGATGGCAATGGTTAACTGATCTACTTTTCATGAGGTAGTCCGTTGTATCTTGACAGTAGGAGTATTGTTTGTGGATGTGGACTTCATAAAGTTTATCCAATATTGCCGAACTTGTTTTGAATCGGTGACCATTACATGTACCAGAAATAACAGGCCAAACTGTAGTTCCTTGTTTGTGTAATTTAGGTAGGTAAATATTTGGGGATACGCTATTCCCTGTTCTTCTGGTCTTTACCTTCCTATATAAGAGATTAACATATCCACTTGCTATCTTCCAAGAGACTGCCCTTGTCATTGACTACAAAATGAGAACGACAAATACAATAGAAGAAAGCAACTTTAGCCAATTATGCAGAAGAAGAATGCGCTACATATGTACGCTAAATAAATGTGTTGATATATGTACTACTGAGAGATAGCAGGGAATAAAACTTGCAGACCATAAAGCATACGAACTGAACATGATCCCTTGTCAGTAACTCACCTCACAGAGAGTTACTGCATTTTGCCCAGACGATAGATGTTCAATACAATTTCTTGCATCTTGCATCCCTTTCTCAATTGTGTGGACTTGCCCGCGGGCTAGGGTTTTGCAAATTTGAGCTTGCCTGAACCAAATCACCAAACTTGAGCTTGAGTTAGCAAATGAATATGTAAATCTTATATATATATATATATATATATATATATATATATATATATATATATATATATATATATATATAAGATTTACATAGTCATTTGTATATATAAGTCCTGGTGATATTATTACAAAATAACAAATGTTCCAAGTTTAAGTTCATTCTCACCGAGTTATATCCATCGTTTCCTTTCATATACCCTAGGTGATGTCTGTGTGCGATTCAGTTCCTCTTTACACACCCGTCGCCACATTCTTTGATGGAAAATATTCTAGTCAGGGAGGACTTGCAGGAATTTTCGTGGGATGTTTGGAAGATGGCTTTAAGGTAACATTATTATTATTATTATTATTACTACTATTATTATTATAGGTAAGCCCAACTGTTCTTTAGCTCATGAAATCGTACATATGCCCAAATGAAATTTGATTGTTTCAACTAATGTATATCATAATATTATATCGTAGTTTTAAAAGCTATTTCTCTGGGGCATTATCGCGACACTAATTCTTCAAAGATAAGTGAAAAATGTCGTGAAAAATTAATTTGTGGACCTAAATATTCCCAATCTATTGACGAGAGTTGCATGTTCACTAAGGGCAAGTGAGTAACAATAGTCAAATCATTTTTAAATCCGCATAGTATAGCCGTGTTTTAATTATTGTTTTAAACCAGTTCTGTCACCTCGCATACGGGCAGTGTAATTCCAACGTTGTTAAGTACTGGTGCATGGTTATTCGATGTACAAGTGTATTGTCCGCCGATTCCAACAAAGTTTGAATTTTGGCACTGAACAAATTTACCTCTGTCCGCAGCCAACATTGAAACAAAAATCATTTCACTATGGAAATTTTATAGTTTCATGAGTTTAATTCGAGGTTTTACGGAGAAATGAAAGCCAATATGGACAAAATATCTTCGTAGCATATCTTATAGTTCCACTGCTCACACGTTTCCGTGGTTTGGATTAGCTTAATTCTAAAGATAAATCATTCCTTTTCGTAATATTGAAAGTTACTAATTAATCCGAGAAACAACAAACAAAAATTAGAAACGAATCAAGTTCCTGCTGACGGCGTCAAAATATATCCTGCTTGATATGTCAGTACAAAACAAACTTCCAGATTTAGCTGCTTACTGGTGAAATGCGAAGTGCTTTGGAAGCAATATTTTGCCAATAGCTGTATACAAACAAGTCTTCCACAATCGATAAATAAATAATGTTTTCGCAATAATTGTTATTGTTTGGCATTCTTTCTTAATGGCTTTTATATCAGATTTCTTTTTCTTCAGATGATTGTTCAAGAGTGCGACAGAAATATAACAGTAATGCATTTAACAACTGGAGGGCATTTTTTAATGGACCCATGGAGTTATTCTATCGTAACTGAGTCATGGACTTTAAAATAAAAGTTTACAGTGAATCCGCTTCCTGTTGTTTATTACATCATATCCTCTGTAGGTTGCCATGACCAAGGCTAAAATTAAAATAGGAAACAAATTGCAATTTATATTTTTATTACAAAACTTCTTGCCACGAAACGATACCTACGAATTCAGTAGTACAGTTTATACCTCTCTCACATTATTCGTTTTATATATATATATATATATATATATATATATATATATATATATATATATATATATATATATATATATATATATATATATATATATATATATATATGTATGTGTGTGTGTGTGTGTGTGTGTGTGTGTGTGTGTGTGTGTGTGTGATTACATTATCATGGTTGGGTATTGATCGATGTGTAAATTTTACCTAATCACTCACAAAGTAAATAAATTCCAAAGGATTGTTGGTCAGTTATACAGAACATTCTGTGTCAACGATGATACTAAATATGGTCCCAAAATGACCACAACATGAATTTGCTAGAAAACTATTTTATGTATTATCTACATCATTCAGGAAAGGAAAACAAACGATGCAAAAATGCTTACCATGCTTTACATGTACACATGCCACAAAGGAATGGTACATATGAATAAATTCAACAAATCCATCCCAAGCAGCAGGGAGGGTGGACCCTACAACTTTTTAGAGACCTTATTTTTGAAATTAAAGGGTTCCTACGAAGGCTGAAAAAAAAGTTTTTGCCTTAATAGTAAAAACTTCTTTAATTGACCAGATTTTTTCTGATTTTTTCAGAATCTGGTCACTACGCGTATGTCGTCCACCCTCCCTGCTGCTATGGTTTTTATCCAAAAATTGTATCAAGTCCGTTACGATATCTTGACCTTGGATCATGTAAATTTATTGTTACAAAACCAAAGGGAGCAGCTTGTGCTTTTGAAAAGAAATTTTTAAATTTGTTCATGTCCATGTCCCCAGAACACCAAGTATAATAAATATTTTGCAGCGTATGATTATCAACTCCGTTGAACACAACTAAAATGTTACAGTTATCCCTGATCACTTTTGGAATTTGTGTATAACGTTGTGTAACATAAATCATGTCTGTGTTTTTGTGACGGCCTCGTGAAAATATTCTAGCTGGATTTGATTGTTTGTCCAGCATAACATCGTCATACACTACTAAATTATTAATGAATCCATCCAGATCATCTACAGATGGCGCTTCATCAATATCAGTAATAAAGTCTATGACACTGTCTTCATGCAACAATTTTGCGTTTTCATTAAAATCCTTAAGTACTTCGTAACATCGCTGATCATCTACAGATGGCGCTATCAAATATAATTTATCCCACTTGAGCCATCTCATTATCAGATTAAGTAATAATTGTGTCTTTCCACTTCCGGACGGACCTATTATAATCATTCTGATAGAATTTGGTAACGCTGGAAGGTGTTTTACTGGCTCTTGTTTTCGTGTCGCTGAAAAGTCAATTATATCCATATAATTAATAATATGAGTCTATATTGTGTTCGATGCAGAGCACCTACCGATACTACTGAATTAACGACAATAACAACAAAAAATAAAAGACGAGCACTTACAGGTAAGTGTGTGAAATGTGGCACCAAGAAATATAAATTTGTCTCCATGACTAAGTCAGGAATAACGACAGGTGGAGATATTGCTGCTTCGTTAGGAAAATTACCGGGAACTCCATGGGCTAAATACCCTGGTGAGAAACATTTACCCGGATATAATTATTGTGGTCCAGGAACTCGTCTCGATATCCGACTTGACGAACGAGATCAACCAAAACCAGGAGAGTATCCAGTAAATAAGATTGATCAAGCGTGTCACGTTCATGATGTCGCGTATAAAAGTAAAGATTTGCAGCAACGACATCTCGCAGATGTGAAATTGATTCACGCGTTAAATTCTATACCTAATAAATCTCTCAGAAAAAAATTAGCTAGTTTTCTAGTAAAAACTGCTATGAAAGGTAAACTAGTGTTAGGGGCTGGTAATTAATTATATAACTATCATAATGGAATCTGTTTATTATTCCCCGAGAGGATTCTGGAGAGGTAAAGCAGCGATTAGTAAACTCGCCGAAACAGCAAAAGTTTCACGTGATGTTGCTGCATCATGGTTAGCACGACAGGCAATATGGCAAATCTTCCTAAGTCCACCTAAAAGAATTCAGTATGCGCATTTTGATGTTAGCGTTCCTAATGAAGTTCATCAAGCAGATATTTTATTTTTACCACACGATGCCATTAAAACACGTAGACGTCAATACACGTATAGATACGCGTTGACTGTTGTTGACGTTGCGAGTAGATATAAAGAAGCGGAGCCGCTATCAACAAAAACAGCATCTGAAGTTGCATCTGCGTTTGAGCGCATTTATCAACGTGGTGGTCTACGATAGCCACGGTTATTACAAGTTGATCCTGGTAAAGAATTTCTTGGAGTAGTATCATCGTTGATGAAGAAACATAACGTTAAAATCAGACGAGGACATACTGAAATTCATCGTGATCAGGCAATCGTTGAACGATTTAATAGAACACTTGCTGAGCGGTTATTTGGATACCAATATACAAAGGAAATATCTACCGACTTCAAGGATAGATCTCGTGAATGGGTTGCAAGATTACCGAGTGTGATATCTGCGCTAAATAATGAAATTACTCGTGCAACTTCCATGAAACCTTCTAATGCGATCAAAAGAAAATATATACCCCGTAACTACGGAAAACGTGAATCTTTCTCTCAACCAGTATTAGGTAATGTAACTGTAAGATATTTACATGAACCTGGCGAACTTGAAGGTAGTAAAAAAAGAGCAACCGATCCTATCTGGAGCGTGACTACACATAAAATTTCTAGCGTGGTAAGATCCACTGGTAGACCTCCAATCTACAGACTAAATTCTACAGCCCCTCAACGTGGATTTGTACGTGAACAATTGCAAGTATTTCCTGAGGATACGCAATTACCACCAAGCTCAATTTTGTAAACGTCCAGAGCCTCCACGTCGATTACACTCAAGACAGGTCAACATCACATTATCACGTGTATGACCGAGATCACTATTAATTCTGTCTACGGTAAATTGTCTTGGATTAAAACACTGCCATGACATATTACAGTTGCAACTTGCGCAATGATTATTTTGTTGTTGTTTTAGTTTTATAATAAATTCAACATCAAGATCAGAGTCATGTTTATTTTTTTTTTGTCACACTGTTTATAGCTGACTAATTTTTTCTTGATATCGACATTGTTAGTGATTTCTTCAGTTATTACGTAATCTACAATAACCCTACGCAGTTGCGATATTCTCCTGACTCGAGATACGGCGAGATAGACTAAATTCGACCATTCAATACGATCATCTACAATCCAGATTCTAGTATCAGTTATAGTTAATCCCTGCGACGAGTGAATTGTTATAGCGTATCCTAACGCCCATGGCGATTTATCCATGTTCAACGCGCTCTCAACAACATTAACAGCAACCAACACGACATCATTCAAGACAAGATTCTGTACCCGGACATTTTCAGCGTCTCCACCTGGTATTTCAACTTCAATATTTTGTCGTCGAGTATCTGATGGGCGATAACACAAAGGTACAGGTAAATCCGGAAACTTTTCTTTATGTAACGTAAATAATTTCTTTTGTAGTTCATCACGAACTATCTTTCTACTCGCGACCATCAAATCAGCAGGTCTCCATAAAATCCAAAATTCATTCATAGAAATTTCTGCAATTACTTTACGCAGTATCTCGCATTGTATTTTATCTGGCTGTAGTCTGATTAATCTTTTAAGCTCTTTCAGCGGCTCATCAATAGCTCTATGGTCATCATGTATTTCTTCGTAATAATCTACAAATGTTTTCAACCATTCATGTGGAGATTGTCCAACAAAGGGTGGTGGTTGACCATGATCGCCACACATAATCACAGCAGTATTCTTCAATAACAACCAATCAAGAAATGTTTTTAGTGTTTCTAACGACACCGTGCATATCTCGTCCCATATGATATACCTGGGTATATATTTTTCACCCATCCGCGATGGAGTCCACGTATCTCCGCACCATCTAAAGAAACTGTGATATGTACATGATTTTACTCCTCGTTGTTTTATTTCTCTAGAAAGTTTATGTGTAGGTGTCAAAACAATTATATCTGAGGTATTATTTATAAATAAATTAATAGCACGAGCTGTTTTACCTGAACCACCACATCCATTAAGATAAACGGTTTTATATCTAGATACAGGATCATACACAGATGGTGCAGATGATTTTGATATTTGATTATTATTTTTGTAATATGTCTCCGCAATTTCAACATCGGCAGATTCAGAATAATTAATTATATTTTCTTGTTTTATCCTCCATGTTCCCCATTCACCATTACCGAGTTTTAATAAATCTTTATATTTTTTGTGTACATAAAATGAATCCGTAGCGACTCTGACAGCGTGATGAGGAAATTTATTTATCATCGATAGTAGGTTTATCGAAACGTACGCTAACATCGAAGATCTTAAATGAGTAAACTGTGGTGACTCGCCATCAAGATAGCTCACAATGGTACCTAGTTTTGTTCCATCTGATAAATAAGCATTACATCGGTTTATAAACGTATTTTTTCTCCGTTGTATCAGAGATTATAAAATCTAGTTCAGCATCGTCCATAATCAATCTTGTACACGTTCGTTTATGATCGTATGAACCACCTTGTGTAAACCTACCGATTATCTTTCTACCAAGATCTTTTGCAAATTTTTCATCATGCTCGTTCCTGCATTTATTTATTTTAATGATATGATCTTCATCAATATCAGGGAATTCTTTCCTGGTATCATCGACACTAAATCTGTCCGGTTCTGGCCACCAAACTTGCTTCTGTGAACTATACGATATAATCGCTTCAGTTACTCTCAACGATATTAAAAATCCAGCATCAAGCATATATCGCAATAGTACTATCGGAACCCAACGTCGTTCTGAAAAATGTTTTCCGAACCAAATATAAGTGATCGCATGAAGATCTTCTCTAAACTCGAATGATTCTACGTGAGCAAATCCTGTTAAGTCAAAATCTGGTAAGGGTCCGTTTATTGCAACCCTGGTCATGTCATGTGTAGGATGTCCGAATCTCTTAAAATATTTAGAACATGCTCCATATCCAAGAAAACTCCCAGGATAACATGCAGCCATATCAACTGAGATAACATCACTATGGTTGTATTTGGTGTTCCATAATCCACCGTGTCCATATTCTATACAACTTTTCTTGACATCTTCAAGAAATTCCGATCGTGTCGTTTTCCATGAATTTTTCTCCTGAGCGAAATGAGCAGCGACTGACGGAACAGTAAAACAATTATTCAATAATTGTCTAACTATGACATCATCAGATGTATATTCACGCCAAAAGCGTTGCGCAAGATGTTCCATTTCCTCATGGAGAGATTCTGTACGATAAATATCACCATTAGGTCGTACAAATTGATCGTAATGATTATATTCCGAACTCTGAAATAACCAAACAGAAACAGGATCAGTTTTACTAATATTCTTGATAAAATCAAAGATATCACCGTCATAAAATTTAACCGTTCTATCTCGTGGAAATATTGTTACTGCAGCAGTCCATGCGTGCGCGTTATGATCAATAATATCTATCGGAGTTCCATTTTTTATATATTTTGGTTTGTACAAAATCTCTCCGGTTAATGTTTTCACTGCTATTGGAAATCTTAATTTTTTCTCTAGCTCAGCAACGTCGCTGATAGACGCTCCGGTATCTTTAACGGACTCTGCCCAGTCATTTATTTTTTTACGTCTTAAATCAGTTAAACCATTACCACGTATCGCATTTGTAAAATGTTCTGTAACTCGTTCAGTTACGCAGTTTATCCTCGTTGACGAAGTCAGCGATCCGCAACATCAGGTTTATCATTCAGCAAATATATTCCATAGACAACTGCAGTCGCTGGATAACTTTGTACATAGTAAGGTTTATCAACACCAGTAAGTATTCCAGGTTTAGATCTGTTATTTAAGAGAACAATATTACCCCCGGGCTGCACACGGACTGGATCACGCTTATCACGAATAATCAAGATATCGTCATCTGTCTTTACAATAAATTTTATTAAAATGAAATATTTTTGATTATCAAGGTGATTAATAATTACTTTTCCTCGTTTGTCGTTCATCATATTAACGATATGTCCTATCCTGAATGTTGACCATGCATGAACTGCACCATCGTCACGAAATTCCTTCTTGGCCTCACGGATACGTTTGGTTATATCCGCATTCGTTAAAGCTAGATCTTGCATCGAAATACTAATTTTATACTCAGGTAGTCTGTCAAGATCGAATCTGGTTGCGTAGGGTTCAATCACGGATAATTCTTCCATATTATAATTAAGGCAAATATATATTTAATTGAACATTAATCTTTTGTATATGATTCAACCAAATCATTGCCACTGGCTAAAAATCGGTTATACGTCTCCGTGTAACAGATCATGCGTGAATGAATACTGTAGTTATCATATGCAATGCGTCAGAAATGGGAGTCTAGGACCAAAACCGTGTATTGTTTGTAGTACTGGAGTGCGAGGAAAGACTCAACTGTGTGCGCAATGCGGTGGTAAAAAGTACAGAGAGTTAAAACGATATTACGATAAAAAATATAATGCTGACTCTCCTATAAAAACCGAAGAAGATTATCTGGCTAGATTTTCAAAAAACAATGATTTAAACAAATAGTATTATATATATAAATGGAGCAAAACGAATTTGTGTCACATCCAATCCTTACCAATTATGAAGCATCACGCGATGGCATCATCAGGAATTGCAGATTGAAAAAACCAGTCGGTAGTATTGATAATACTGGTTATTTTAGATTTAATGTTGGGAAAAAAAGATACTTATCACATATATTTACCTACGAGTGTTTTCGTGGAGTAGTTAAAAATGGACTTGTAGTTGATCACATTGATGGAGATCCCCAGAATAATAATCTATCTAACCTGCAAGCTATTACACCTAGTCAGAATTCTGCACGTGGAAAAAATGGCGTTAATAATTATTGTAAGGACGCAAGAGTTATTAGGTCTGTAAATATACAGACAGGACAGGAAATAACTTTCCCATCAATTAATGCAACTGCTAAATATTTTGGCATCAATCCTGCTTCAGTACAACGTGTCGCAAATAAAACATACAAATCTACATATTCATTCAAATACGATCAGCAGATAATATTTGAATATATCTAACTCTGTCTTCCTAACAAAAACAAATAGTTTGACTCTGTCAATTTTGCCACGGTTTTTGTTTAGCCATAATTACAGTCAAGGGTCCACCTTCACCGTCGCTGCTCTCAGCGTCATTATCATTTTTGACAGAACCAGATAGCATAATCTTTCTTAATTGCATTACACGATTATCCACGATCTTTTTTCTTTCGTACTCGTGAGACAGTTCGGATTGAACCTTTTCGATTGACTGTACAAGAGGTGCAAATAGCTTTACCTGATTGTCGTTTACCATAGCTAGTGATTCAAGCATAGATTGATAAATTAATTTTATAAATCTGTAGTTTGAAGGTAGTGTATATTTATTTTCAAATTTTCTCTGTTGCAGTGATTCAAAATCGCACATAATTTTCTGAGGGTCAAGATTATCAGATATTTTTATTCCGTTATGTTTTAGTTTTTTAATAGCAGAAATAATATCATTAATGTTTTCATAGTTCATTATATATATATTTATATATTTAATATAAAAAAAAATATTAGCTCCCATGACTTTTTTTTTGTCAGGGAGCTGTTTTGTGTGTGATATATGGTTATGAAATATATACAGATGGTTTATGATTTTGATTTCAGCACAACATATATTATATGGTTATGAAATATATACAGATGGTTTATGATTTTGATTTTGATTTTGGACGGCACAAACATAAACTTATCCTAATGATATATGATTGTATGGTTATGAAATATATACAAATGGTGATGACGGGGAAATCTTGTCTACGTCCAACAGATTTTGTACACTCTCCCCCCCCCATACAAAATCCCGGGGAGTGTAAAAGGTACACCCCTCAAGGGTGTATGATAGGAGAGTGTATTTTGTCTGTTGTGGATTTCGAGGAAATGCTCCGGGTTCCCCCAATTAAATAGCATCAGTCGCCAAATACAAGATAATATCTTTAGCATTTTTGGAGACTCGAACACGCGAGAGTCTGTAGAGCTTCGATCTACGTCCAACCGTCTTACCATTTCGGCCATCGTTCTCTTATCAATAATACAGTTGAATTTAAGTATATATAAAATATTTGCGCTGTATCACAGGACTTGTATTACTATGTAGCGTGAATTTACTTTAATTTTTCAAAATTAATAAAATAATCCATATATGAGTTATCGTTCGTTAAGGTCAAAATACGTTAGAGCTAAAAATAACTCTACGTACTTGGTATATAAAACTGACGTGAGTTTAAGGTTATTAGAGTTAAATTATTCCTCTCTGTTACAAATTGCTGCTTCACTAACAGCGATGCTTACAGAAAACAGATAGATCACTAAATAATTAACGAAAAACGATATATATCGTGTCAGTACGGGGGGGGGCTGAAACCTCTATAGATAACATGTATTACAAAGAAGATAATCGTTTATTGCTCTACAGAGAGAGACAAAGCAGAGTTATCGCGCTTTTGTCAGAATAACAAACAACTATTCTGACCCGATATTTTTTTTTTGTTCTACGATGACACATTGTGATAAAAACGCATTATGATTTTACATACAGGTTTATATTTAGTTCTTCATTTCTTGTGTCCAGAATGCGATTGCTTTTGTCTGTAAGTTTAAAGTGTATCCTTGATAATAACGGATTATGAACTCGTAGGTACACGGGATTAATTGGTTCTGATACAATTAACCAACCGGGAGGTGCCAACGGACTAAAACTGAATAATATATACCCTTGCTCCGCAGTGCCACTGCGGTGGCTAGACTTAGAAAGATCTACCTGATAGCTACCTTCAATAACATCGCATACCAGATTGACTGCAATAACTGATGTTATGTTTACAATACCCGGCGATATATGACGTCCGTCACCAAAAGGGTTGTTATTGTGTTTTAGTATAACCGGTGGTGGGGCTATTTTTTTCCACGATTCAATTACTCCCGGATAATATTCTTCAATAAGATCACTTAATGATTTCTTCATTTCAGCGTTATTTAAATCTGGTATAACAAATGTTTGTAAGTCTTTTTCTGTTATTTTATAATGATCAAGAAATACTTGTTTAGATTCTGGATTTGTGTAACGATTTCCATCGAATTTAGTCGCAGTGTTTATAATACTTCGATTGACGATGTATAAATCGAATAAGATACCATTTAAATGTTTTATTGACTCGATTATTTGCTGCTTTACACTTTCACTATAATGTTGTGATAATGAAATATGTAAATTTCTTAAATCATTAAACGTTTTATCGTATTCGGGTTTAAGAGTATCTAAAAAATGTTTAATAAATCTTACATCAACAGTATAGAAACTAATCTTCGTCTTGGTGTCTGTGTTAAAAATAAATAATGCTTTATTCAACTTGGGGATCCTTTTACCGTCAAAATCGGTAAAGTAATATCTATCGTCGTTTGGAAATCCAAATCTTGTATTACTCCATGGTTGTTTTCCTCGATATTCTGGATTTTTAATGAATTTTTCTTCGCTTGTTTTAAAATCATTTTTTGTTGGTTCTGAAACTCCATTATAAACAGGTGCAACTTCAGGCCATCCTAACACTGATCTGATCGAACTCTGATAAATATCTACGAGGTAATCAGGAGAATTTATTTCAATCACCGCTGATAATGTTGGTTCGTAAACAGTAATCGCTATTTTAGATTCTTTCCCTGTGATAGATTTAATTCTGCGTTGGAACTCATCATTAATCTGTTCTATTTGATAACTGCCAGTTGTAATTCCAACAACTTGCCAATCAGGACTACCGTCAGGTTTATTCTTATTCGCAAATACCAGTGAATTATTTGCTGGTTGTCCACCAAATTGTTTTGACCTGATATTTGGCCAACTATGATAAACGCGCAGTTGTGCTAGCGCTATTTCCTTTGCTGGAATTGCAGTTGGAAAATTAACGCTAAATTCAGGATTGGTTGAACTTAATGATATCATAGTAGTTTTTGACGGCGTTGTATTAGCTACGATCTGCTGAAGTAATTCTAACGATGACATTATTATTATCGTTATTATTTAATTCTCCATCTTTCCGTTATTGTCACTAGCGATTATGAATGCTTCATCGTAGGTTTTCATTATCGTTACGAACTCCTCATCAGATATTTTACCATCACTGAGATACGCTGAAAGATACGAGCATAATTTAGTGTAGGTAGCTGTTGCTGTGTGCAATTTCATTATGTACTCATTTAGTTTATCATTTGTACACGTAGATATTTTCTTAGCGATAATACTGAAAATAACTGCACATGTTGTTGCCGTTGAAACTATAATTGTTACAACTGCAGGCGCTGTCATCGTTATTGTTGATAATAATAATCCAGTTCCAGCAATAACAGCAGAAACCGAGTATACCATTATATCAATAACAGCCATACGTCGACGATATTTTTTACCTTTATCGTGTAATCGTCGATGATATGTTTTAGTTTGGTTTGACACTCACATACTTGAGCGTATCTGTGACGTTGAACATCGATAAATGACTCTTGATTCATTATATTTATCTAGATAACTAATTGAGGAGTTTCAGCTACAAATTCAATACACCACCAATAAGTCGCTGCGGTTAACTTTTTATCATTCGCTATCAACATAAACGTTTCCTCGATATCTTTGTTTAACACTATAGACACAATTCCAGAAAAATCATCGGTTGAATGACGCCATGGAAATGTGGTAAATATACTGAATTTTGCACTGCTAAACACAGATAATCTATATACACCAGTGACCTCTGCGGTATGTTTAAAAGTGTTATTTTGCTGCGACCATGTTGCTTTTCCTGATGCTACCGTATATACCATGTTAATTATCTGCATGTGTGGAATTTTAACGAGATTAGTTTTTTGAATAATATTAGGAATGCCACTAATGATATCGTTGAGTCTTGTGTTAATGTCAGCGAGATTAATAATAACAGTAGGTGGAGTTCCAAAAAATTCGTTAATAACTCTGTTTACATTTCTACGAAAATTTAGAAATGTTTGTACATGATTAAAATATTCAGTTCTAAATGTAGCAATTCCATCATTGATTGTCGTTAACGAAGTCGTTATTGGAATTTCCTTATCGTCGACGTATTTCTTCGTTGCGGCGTCAAAATCTGTTTCTGGTGTTCTGAGATTATTAATACCATTACTATTCATGTCGAGAAATGCACGCATTATACCACCACGCACTGACACGTATTTGGATTCTTGATCGTCTACGTATTTTTTTGCTGCTGCGTCTGTATCTGCGATTGGATCTCCCAGATATGTAATTTTTCTTCTTGACATAATAATGTCACCGGTAAATACATCACCAGTTTTCTTAACATAGTCGTTAACCGATTTACCGGAATCCTGTATTTTACCTTGATCAGTAAAAGTAACGATATTATTAACAACCGCGTTGGGAATTCGTATAAGTACATCTAGTAGTTGTATGTTACTCGTTTTTAATCGTCCTTGTTTGTCCTGAAAAACGACGACTTCATTTTGATCCACACTTGTGATATTTAATAAATCATCGATTTCATTTCTGAGCTGATCAAGAGTTGCATATTTAGATAAATCGACCTTCTTCTGATCTTTGCGAGTAGATCTTCCATAAATATCTACCATTATATTTACTGATATCTGTTTAAGTGTTATGACGTAGTATAGTGAACGCGTGCACGACTTTATGAGGTGGCACTGTTGATTTTGATACAGCATCAAGCACAGCGAGGGTTTCACGACCGCATATTGGAGGATCAGTTATTTTTGTGTTGGTAGCGTTGAATACCAGATTGGAATATCGCCGGTAACGTACTTTAAAAATTCTTTTGGTGGTGCTAATCCATACGAATCGAAATAAATAATTCCACGTGGATCAATTGCATATCCAACCCAATGCGTACCTGGGCCAGAGTTTTTATCGAGATTAATGATACCAGTTTCAATATTGTTTGGTTTTTTAGGTAATTGATCGCGCATAAAAACAACTCTGAAATTTTTTATTTTTAATTGCTTAGCAGCATTAAGTAAATCAAAATTGGACATGGGTGTTATTAGTAAACTGTCCCGGGAAGTCTTAGACCCTTTCCGTACCACGAATACGGGGTCCCTGGTAATCTTAGACCCTTTCCGTACCACGAATACGGGGTTCCTGGTAGTCTTAGACCCTTTCCTTTTTTTTGATTCCTTGTCCGGTTGCTTTCTTTAACGCCATTCCAGCAGCTGTTCCAACAGCGCCTAATGCAGCTGCTTTTGCAACAGCTGGGGCTGCAGCTGCTATTAATGCTGGTATAGCTGCGAGAAGCGGAAATATACCACCTGTCTTAGCAACGTCTTTGATGGCGCCCGCAGAAAGATTAAGTTTGACGCCTTTATTTGATTTTTTAGCTTCATTGAAGTTTTTGAACTGACGCTCGGTCAACGATAATTTATTTGTACCGGTCATTTGTTCTCGCTTTATCGATATTTTTAACGCACAATTTTTTTTTTTTATGCTGATTGCAGCCTTTTAATCTGACCAGGAGTCAGACTCACACTAACGTGATGATATGACATTATTAATATTATGAACGATCTAATTACATGTTTATTTACATATTTTCTACTGGGGCATCAATAACTCTCATTCGTCCACCAACACCTTCGAGTAACATCGATTTATCGCTGAGTATAACAGCAATTGCTCTATAATTAGGAATTGCTCCAACATCTCTATTAACGCGAGCTCGAAAATGTATATCAACTACTGATTGTCTGAACAAATCTAAATGTTCTAGTGAAAAGTAATAAATCGGATACAGCGATGTAAAATCTAGCTGCGATATTTGTAAACCAGTATCAATGTTTTGATCACGACCCATGAACGTCATTAATCGATAATATGCACGTGCTACATGATTTTGATCGAAATTTAACAAAATATCCTCGGATGGTTCTTGATGTCCATTAATCCTTAATGAAACCTCAGAAACACCGAGTTTATCAAATACCATAATACTTTCATCTTGATCGTTTACTCGTGCAGTATTTTGAAACGCAATAAATATATGTCTTGGTGCAGAAACACCTTGCTGAGAAGCTATTTGCCATGTGAATAGACTATTAATTGCACTATCAACAGCATCTGTGGTCATAGTCAACCATGACAACGTTGATTTACCACCTTGACTCATAAAAGATAGCAACCGGTCTTCTTTAGATATTGACGGAGTCATCACTGGCATCCACAGGGAAAGTTTTGTTAGTTCTACTTTACCAGGATCAACTGCACCAGGTCGCCAGATTGCATCATTATCAGTGCCTTTTCGTACAAGTACAACTGTGTGCTTAGCTCCGAAAATGACTTTTCTGACATTTCTACAGAATCCAAAGATATGTGATAGTGGAATCGCACATGAAAATGCTCTCCTATCACCTTTTAACATTGCTCGACGTGCTGCAAATCCTAAGTTGAAATTTGCATTCATTGATGTTACTGCAGTGGTATCTGCAGCTCCTCCTGCATCTCTTACATTACCTATAGTTACGTTTCTACTTTCTGGAAAATCAGTTGTATCCTTTGCAAACATCATTGATGGACCAGCTGATCTGAGTAATCGTCGCTGTATCTCGCAAGACCCAATATCGTCGTGGCAACGTCGACTTCTTTCTGAATTGATTCAATATTTTTCCCGTCAATCATGTACGTAGCGCTATCAAATAACGCCATAATACCATTATTAACAAAACCAATTCTAACATCAGCGGCGTATGCTACTGGTGCTGCAGGACCAACGTTATTTAAAATCTCACCTTCTACCTCAATAAATGCTTCAGCGGGTAAGAAATATCTACTTGTATCCTGAACCTGTAGTTCAATTCGTCCACGCTGATCTGGAATTCGTGCGTCGTAAGAATAATACTGATAATCACGCACAGACTCATCTTTGAGAACTGGTGCGTCCATGTCAAACGCGGGGTCAGATATGCGCTTAAACATCTTTATTATTATCGTCTTCGTCTAACTCGAAAACCACTCCTCGAAGAGAGACCACTTCCTGCTATCAGACTAGCGGTTATATTTTTTTCCTTTTCCGACATTGGTACACCAGCTAACTCCGCTAGTTTTTGATTAGCGGCTTGATTTATTATTTTACTTACACTTGCGGGCATCACTTCAGTGCTAGCCAATTTCACAGGTTGAGGTCGGGTCGCTTGTGGTCTGCGTATTAATCTTGATAGTCTATCTTTGATTGCTGAAAATGCTTTGCTAGCGAGATTACCAACAGCGCCTATACCTTTTTCACGAACAACATCAACAGCTTTCATTCCTAGCTGCTTTGCAATCGGTATTGCTTTTGGGGCTATTCTTCTAAACAAACCCTGAATAACATCACCTAATCCATCTCCGTAGGTCGCTTTGTATCCTGGTAATCGAGAATTTACCGCCCTGCCCATGGTAGGTCCACGAGTATTGTGTATGATCATCTTATTATTAAGTGACTTTATAACTAATTGTATCTAATCACTATAATTATCATCGGCGATTTCATTAATGAGAGACCGATATACATTAATATCCATGATACCACCTGTAAATAATCGTTTGCAAATATCAGCTGCTTCATTAATGATTTCTGGGGAAATATTACCAGCTCTTTTTCCTCCAATGAGAATTTCTAATCGATCGACATCAGCAAGAACGTTATTGGGGCAAGTAATAAGATCACTTCCTAGACCACTTCCAGTTGCTCCGGGAGAGTCTTGAAATTCTTCTTCTTCTTTCTTACTTGTTGTTTGGACTGGTTGTAATCGTTTTTGTTGTTGTAGCTTTTGTTGTAGTTGTTGTGCTCGTTGTTCTCGTTGTTGTTCTAGTTGTTGTTCTCGTTGTTGTTGTCCTTGTTGTTTTTGTTGTTTTTGTTGTTTTATATCCTCTCTTTTTGATTGAATTAAATTATTAATTTTCCTAATATAACCCTGATATAATGGATCATTATTTCTAGCTTGTTCAACATTCATACGTATGCGATATAAATATTTGTACCATTGTTCACTGTTTTTAATATAATCTTCGTGTTCAGGTTTCATTAATTTTTTTCTTTGACCAAAACCATTTACAGCAAACTCAACTAGTTTATCTCGGCTCAAATTTTTAATTACCTTAATAGTTTCTTCATCAAATTTATTTATCAGTTCATCCGTACTTACACGACTCTTTCGTTTAGTGGCTGGTGCTTCGGCACCTTCAGGTTGATCTTCATCCTCAGGTATTTCCGGGATTGGCATCTCAGCAGCTATTTCAGCTGGAAGTTCACGTAAAATTTCTTTTGTCTTTTTTGTTCTTCTTGCTATTTTTTCAGTTCTTTCTGCTATTTTTTCAGCTGCTTCAGCGGTTTTCTCTAACACAGGTTGAATACCTTTAGTGGTCTCAGTGATAGGTTTAAATAATTTTTTTGTATCCTCTTCAAATTCAACTTGAGATTCCTGACGCGATTGTAGTTGTTGCTTAACAGAATCACGAACAGGTAGATATTTTTTAATTGCCTCTAGTCGCTCTCGAATTAATTTAGCTGAGTGTGGTTCTCCAATACTCATTATTGATAATATCTATAATGGTTGTTTAATTTATAGCAGCAGGGAGGGTGGACGACATACGCGTAGTGACCAGTACGTGAAAAAATCTGGTCAATTAAAGAAGTTTTTACTATTAAGGCAAAAACTTTTTTTTCAGCCTTCGTAGGAACCCTTTAATTTCAAAAATAAGGTCTCTAAAAAGTTGTAGGGTCCACCCTCCCTGCTGCTTCCCAAAAAGTAAATGCTTTGAATTCATGTAAAATGTGTAACATTCTTATTCTTCCTTAATAAGCATGTGTGCGGTCATTAGTAAGTAAGCACTAATATTCAGGTCTACTTGCGAATCTAGATTTGCGTTTTTCGATTGACCTAACATTAGAACATTTGCATATAAAGCAATGGTCATTTACCTCAATGTAAAGCAAGCAATAAGCTATGTATATGAGACATTATTGTGTAGTCAACTACGTATACCATGTCGTTAGCCAAACAAAGATGAATGGTTTAAATAGAAACGCAGCTGATTAAATCAGAGATGGCAGTAAGCCCCGTTATGGGTTTGCAAGAATGCTATTGTGCTTATACAAACATGGTCTCTATCATTCGTTTCCCTTGTCATATTTCTCGACCCAAACAACCTCACCAACATCTTTTATCTTTTCGCAAATCAAAATCCCGTTTGGAAATTAAATTGTATACTCCTTTAAATTTTGTATTTTATTCAAATGTTACCCCAAATGTAAATTTTAAAAGAATGCCGCGGAGAAATCGATTTCGATAGTTTGTTCAAAACGTTTACTCTCACTTCATCACAGAAGTACATGTCTTGTGCTCTTGGCCATCTAGTGCAAAAACGCTAGTGGAGACCTTGGTGGCCGAATGGTCTAAGACACTTACTTTTATATATCATTGACATCACAACTCGGTCGGCGTGGGTTCGCGTCTTGGCTCAACATGGGTGAGATGTGAGAGAGCTTGCCAGTAGCTTCCCGTGGGTCTGTGGTTCTTGCCGGTATTTTCCGTATATTCCTCCGGCATATATACTGGCAGTCATGTATAGCCTATCATTTACTGAAAGAAATGGCGTTAAAACCACAAAGAAAACAAACACTTCAGGATTTTCTTCTTTTTTTTCTGAAGGTTGACATTGATGTCTACAAAAAATGATCTAATAAGCGAATTCTTAACTTCATTTTATTCGTCTGCATTTTAATAATGTCTTCAACCTGGTATATGCGTCGGTAAATAATGCATCAAGTCGATATAATATTCTTTTCTATCTCAGTATCACCACACTAAGTATCAAAATAAGGGTGGGAGAGGTTTCATTTAGGTAGTTGGATTATAGAGACATTTGGCAGGGGTTTTATGTATTGCTTTTTTTTGTCCGGGGTTGGGGGGGATTGTTTTGTTTTGTTTTGTTTTATATTGCGCGCGTCATTCAGTTTCTCCTTGGTCATCATGAAATCGTCGCTGTAATGCTCTGGTATCCTACAACAACGTTCCAGACATTAATATAGTTATTGAATTGTGTGCTTTTTATTACTTGTAATAGCCCTCATCAACCGTAACGTGCGTGACGTACTGAATAACTGCAAGATATATGTTTTGCTTAGAAGGTATATTTTATTTATATAGCAGATATATTCCATAGCTTCATGTCCCGTATCCATGAAAAGCCCATGACCAATTTGTATATATGTATTCTTAAGTAGCATTCCTAGTAGTAACATCGAGAAGACGGAATACAAATTGAACATGGACTAAGAGACATACATTGGACTTGGTGTGTATGTTTGTACTTTACTGCACATGAATACATAGAGTTAAATTATACTAAAACAATTTAAGCCGAAACCCATATTAAACGATACACCAAGGTATCAGGTCAGGGATGACTTTGGTAAGTATCAAATCAGTGACACCTGTATTACGACGACGCAAATCACATTTAAGATCAAATTTCGTCCAGACTAACAGCTTACTCAAAATAGACCGTGCTCAGGGACACATCACAGCTTCCAATCAGGATGGCCTAGACGAAATTCGAATCTGGAATGTTTTGCTCACGAGTCCTGCACTCTACCAATGAGGCATCGCGGCACATGTGAAAGAAAAGTAGTATCAAGAACGTAACATTCATAGATGTGAATTATCACCTTGGTGACTGTATGAGCATAATGGCCTGCATAACACCACGGCTTACTCAATGCTAATTTTACTGGATAACATCGCGGCTTACTCAATGCTAATTGTGTTGCATAACACCATGGCTTACTCAGTGCTAATTGTTCTGGATAGCACCACGGCTTACTCAATACTAATTGTGCTGGATAACTCCACGGCTTACTCAATGCTAATTGTGCTGGATAACATCACGGCTTACTCAATGCTAATTGTGCTGGATATCATTCCACTTATTTGGCTGCTAAGAATTGTATGAGAAACCTTTGAGACATCTTTACTCCGATATTATCTGCGTTGGCTTTGTCTGTGGCGTTATGTTAATGTTTTTGTATATTAATTGTCCTTAAGGCACTGTTTACATATTTCACTGAATTTGAGCATAGCAAAACCGATAGCAGACGGCCTGCTGTACAATAAATCTTAGAAAGGTCATGAGTTGTGTGTTAACTACACAGTATTGAATGAATCGTTGCCCAGTTATAGTATTTAGATCATATGTCAAATTTAATATACTTTTGTCCCGACTATAAGTCGATGATAAATTTTGGTACATGAGTGTTTGCTCCGGCACAATCGGATTAAAACAACAACAACAACAACAAAATACAAGATGTGCGTTGTGTGAATAAACGACATTAGATTTTAACAGCAATCAGAAGCATACGAACAGATTATATTACATGGATTAGACTTGATTTTAATTGCTATTTAATCACAGGTGTACAGAATATAACGGCCAAAACCAACAGTTACACGTGCTGAATATTAGCCCGGTTCATTTATTGTTGGAATACCCCAGATCTAGTACCTAAGACTGAGGAATTCCTTTTGTCTAAAGTGAAGATACATGTCTCTTATTGTTTCCGTACATAAGAGCATATTTTTAATCATCTAAAAGCCAGAATTTTATTATAAGACGCTTTATAATTGTGAATATAACTTAACTATATCATAAATATGCAATACTAGCACATCTTGTAAACAACTTTCTGTCACCATTCAAAATAAAGGCACGTAAACGTATATCATTGAGCAGCAGAGAGGGTGAACCCTACAACTTTTGTAGAGACCTTATTTTTGAAAATTAAGGGTTCCCTGAAAAAAAAATAAGTTTTTGTCTTAATAATGAAAACTTCTTTAATTGACCAGATTTTTTCACAATCTGGTCACGTACGTATGTCATTCACCCTCTCTGCTGCTATGGTTTTTATCCAAAAATTATATCAAGTCCGTTGCGATATCTTGACCTTGGATCGTGTAAATTTATCGTTACAAAACCAAATGGAGCGGCTTGTGCTTTTGAAAAGAAATTTTTAAATTTATTCATGTCCATGTCGCCTGAACACCAAGTATAATAAATATTCTGCAGCGTATGATTATCTACTCCGTTGAACACAACTAAAATGTTACAGTTGTCTCTGATTACTTTTGGAATTTGTGTATATCTCTGTGTAACATAAATCCCGTCTGTATTTTTATGTCTACCTCGTGAAAATATTCTAGCTGGATTTGATTGTTTGTCCAGCATAACATCATCATACACTACTAAATTATTAATGAATCCATCCAGATCATCTACAGATGGCGCTTCATCAATATCAGTAATAAAGTCTATGACATTGTCTTTATGTAACGATTTTGCGTTTTCATTAAAATCTTTAAGTACTTCGTAACATCGCTGATCATCTACAGATGGTGCTACTAAATATAATTTATCCCAATTCAGCCATCGCATTATTAGATTAAGCAGTAATTGCGTCTTCCCACTTCCAGATGGGCCTATTATAATCATTCTGATAGAATTCGGAAGCGCTGGATGGTGTTTTACTGGCTCTTGTTTTCGTGTCGCAGAAAGTCAATTATATCCATATAATAAATAATATGAGTCTATATTGTGTTCGATGCAGAGCACCTACCGATACTACTGAATTAACGACAGTAACAACAAAAAATAAAAGACGTGCACTTACAGGCAAATGTGTGAAATGTGGTACCAAGAAATATAAATTTGTCTCCATGACTAAGTCAGGAACAAAGACAGGTGGGGGTGATATAGCCGCTTTATTAGGAAAATTACCAGGAACTCCGTGGGCTAAATATCCCGGTGAGAAACATTTACCCGGATATAATTATTGTGGCCCAGGAACTCGTCTCGATATCCGACTTGATGATCAAGATCAACCAAAACCAGGAGAGTATCCAGTAAATAAGATCGATCAAGCATGTCACGTTCACGATGTCGCGTATAAAAATAAGGATTTGCAACACCGACATCTCGCGGATGTAAAATTGATTCACGCGTTAAATTCTATACCTAATAAATCTCTCAGAGAAAAATTAGCTAGTTTTCTAGTAAAAACTGCTATGAAAGGTAAACTAGTGTTAGGGGCTGGCAATTAATTATATAACTATCATAATGGAATCTGTTTATTATTCCCCGGGAGGATTCTGGAGAGGTAAGGCAGCGATTAGTAAACTCGCCGAAGCAGCAAAAGTTTCACGTAATGTCGCTGCATCATGGTTAGCACGACAGGCAATATGGCAAATCTTCCTAAGTCCACCTAAAGAATTCATTACGCGCATTTTGATGTTAGTGTCCCTAATGAAGTTCATCAAGCAGATATTTTGTTTTTACCACACGATACCATTAAAACACGTGGACGAAAATCACGCACGTACAAATACGCGTTAACTGTTGTTGACGTTGCTAGTAGATATAAAGAAGCGGAGCCATTATCAACGAAAACAGCATCCGAAGTTGCATCTGCGTTCGAACGAATTTATCATCGAGGTGGTCTACGATGGCCAAAACTACTACAGGTTGATCCCGGTAAAGAATTTCTTGGAGTAGTATCATCGTTGATGAACAAGCACAACGTTAAAATCAGACGAGGATATACTGAAATTCATCGTGATCAGGCAATCGTTGAACGATTTAACAGAACACTTGCCGAGCGGTTATTCGGATACCAATACGCAAAGGAAATATCTACTGACCTCAAAGATAGATCTCGTGAATGGGTTGCAAGATTACCGAGTGTGATAGCTGCGTTGAATAATGAAATTACTCGTGCAACTTCCATGAAACCTTCTAATGCGATCAAAAAAATATATATACCTAATGGCTACGGACAACGACATGAATCTTTCTCTCAACCAGTATTAGGTAATGTTACAGTTAGATATTTATATGAACCTGGCGAACTTGAAGGTGGTAAAAAAAGAGCAACCGATCCTATCTGGGGCGTGACTACACATAAAATTTCTAGCGTGGTTAGATCCACTGGTAGACCTCCAATATACAGACTAGATTCTACAGCCCCTCAACGTGGATTTGTACGTGAACAATTACAAGTAATTCCTGAGGATACGCAATTACCACCAAGCTCAATTTTGTAAACGTCAAGAGCCTCGACGTCGATTACACTCAAGACAGGTCAGCATTACATTTTCACGTGTGTGACCGAGATCACTATTAATTCTATCTACGGTAAATTGTCTTGGATTCGAATACTGCCATGACATATTACAGTTGCAACTTGCGCAATTATTATTCTGTAGTTCTTTTAGTTTTATAATAAATTCAACATCAATATCAAAATCACGATTATTTTTTTGTCACACTGCTTATAACCAGATAGTTTTTTTCTTATTACGTCATTATTAACAGTTTGATCATTATCTTCTATAAAATTCATAATAACCCTATGTAGTTGAGATATTCTCCTGACTCGAGATATGGCGAGATAGACTAAATTTGACCACTCGATCCGATCATCTACAATCCAGATTTTAGTATCAGTTATAGTTAATCCCTGTGACGAGTGAATCGTTATAGCGTATCCTAACGTCCACGGCGATTTATTCATACTCAGCGCATTCTCAACGACATTAATATCTACTAAAACAATATCATTCAAGACAAGATTCTGTACCCTTGGTGGAACCAAGACACCTGGTATTTCAACTTCAATATTCTGTCGTCGAGTATCTGAGGGGCGATAACACAAAGGTACAGGTAGATCTGAAAACTTTTCTTTATGTAACAAAAATAATTTATCCTGTAGTTCATCACGAACTATCTTTCTACTCGCGACTATCAAATCAGCGGGATTCCATAAAGTTCAAAATTCATTCATAGAAGTCTCTGGAATTACTCCTCGCATTATCTCACATTGTACTCTGTCTGGTTGAAGTCTGATTAATTTTTTAAATTCCTTCAGCGGTTCATCGATAGCTCTATGGTCATCATTTATTTCTTCATAATAATTTACGTTATTCTTCAGCCATTCATGTGGAGACTGTCCAACAATGTGGTGGTTGACCATGATCGCCACACATAATCACAGCAGTATTCTTTGTCAGTAACCATTCAAGAAATGTTTTTAGTGTTTCTAACGACACCGTGCATATCTCGTCCCATATAATATATTTAGGTACATATTTTTCACCCATCCGCGATGGAGTCCATAAGTCTCCGCACCATCTAAAGAAACTGTGATATGTACACGATTTTACTCCTCGTTGTTTTATTTCTCTAGCAAGTTTGTGCGTCGGTGTCAAAACAATTATATCCGAATTATTATTTATAAATAAATTAATCGCACGAGTTGTTTTACCTGACCCTCCACACCCATTAAGATAAACGGTCTTATGTCTAGATACAGGATCATACACAGATGGTGCAGATGACTTTAATATTTGATTATTATTTTTGTAATATATCTCCGCAATTTCAACATCTGCAGATTCAGAATAACTAAATATATTTTCTTGTTTTATTCTCCATGTTCCCCATTCACCATTACCGAGTTTTAATAAATCTTTATATTTTTATGTACATAAAATGAATCCGTAGCGACTCTGACAGCGTGATGAGGAAATTTATTTATCATCGATAGTAGGTTTATCGAAACATAAGCTAACATCGAAGATCTTAAATGAGTAAATTGTGGTGAGTCGCCATCAAGGTAGCTCACAATGGTACCTGGTTTCGTTCCATCTGATAAATAAGCATTACATCTGTTTATAAACGTATTTTTCTCAGTTGTATCAGCGATTATAAAATCTAGTTCAGCATCGTCCATAATCAATCTTGTACACGCTCGTTTATAATCGTATGAACCACCTTGAGTAAATTTACCGATTATCTTTCTACCGAGATCTTTTGCAAATTTCTCATCGTACTCGTTTCTACATTTATTTATTTTAATAATATGATCTTCATCAATATCAGGGAATTCTTTTCTGGTATCATCGATATTAAATCTGTTCGGTTCTGGTAACCAAACTTGCTTCTGTGAACTATACGATATAATCGCTTCAGTTACTCTCAACGATATTAAAAATCCAACATCAAGCATATATCGCAATAGTACTATCGGAACCCAACATTTTTCTGAAAAATGTCTTCCAAACCAAGCATAAGTAATCGGATGGAGATTTTCTGCAAATTCGAATAATTCTACATGAGCAAATCCGGTTAAGTCAACATCTGGTAAATATCCGTTTATCGCAACCCTGGTCATGTCATGTGTAGGATGTCCGAATCTCTTAAAGTACTCAGAACATACTCCATATCCAAGAAAACTCCCAGGATAACACGCTACCACATCAACCGAGATAACATCACTATGGTTGTATTTGGTGTTCCATAACCCACCGTGACCATATTCTATACAACTTTTCTTGACATCTTCAAGGAATTCCGATCGTGTCGTTTTCCATGAATTTTTCTCCTGAGCGAAATGGGCAGCAACCGATGGTACGGTAAAGCAGTTATTTAGTAATTGTCCAACTATGACATCATCAGAGGTATATTTCAATGCAAGATGTTCCATTTCTTCATGGAGAGATTCTGTACGATAAATATCACCGTTAGGCCGTACAAACTGATCGTAATGATTATATTCCGAACTCTGAAATAACCAAACAGACACAGGGTCGCTTTTGCTGATATTTTTAATAAAATCAAAGATGTCACCGTTATAAAATTTAACTTTTCTATCTCGTGGAAATATCGTTACAGCATTAGTCCATGCGTGCGCGTTATGATCAATAATATCTATCGGAGCTCCTCTTGATTTATATTTCGATTTATATAAAATCTCTCCTGTCAGCGTTTTTACTGTTATTGGGAATTTTAATTTATTTTCTAGCTCAGCGACATCTTTGATAGATGCTCCGGTATCTTTAACGGACTCTGCCCATTTGTTTATTTTTTTACGTCTTAAATCAGTTAAACCATTACCACGTATCGCATTTGTAAAATGTTCTGTAACTCGTTCAGCTACGCAGTTTATTCTTGATATTTTCATCGGTTTCAGATCCGCAATATTAGGTTTATTATTCAGCGGAAATATTCCATATACAACTGCAGTTGCTGGATAACTCTGTATATAATAGGGTTTATCAATGCCAGTAAGTATTCCGGGTTAGATTTATTACTTTAAAAGAACAATATTACCCCCGGGCTGCACACGGACTGGATCACGCTTATCACGAATAATCCAAATATCTTCTTCTGTATTTACAATAAATTTTATTAAAATAAAATATTTTTGATTATCAAGGTGATTAATAATTACTTTTCCTCGTTTGTCATTCATCATATTAGTAACATTTCCAACTCTGAATGTTGACCATGCATGAACTGCACCATCGTCACGAAATTCCTTTTTTGCTTCACGAATACGTTCGATTACCATTAATGCCAGATCCTGCATCGAAGTACTGAGTTTATATTCTGATAGTCTGTCAAGGTCAAATCTAGCAGGGGAAGGTTCAATAACGGATAATTCCTCCATATTATAATTAGGGCAAGTATATATTTAATTGAACATTAATCTTTTGTATATGATTGAAACACAAAACAAATGTGCTTGGCTCAAAATTGGATATACTTCTACTTGTAATAAATCATGCGTGAATGAATATTGTAGTTATCATATGCAATGTGTTAGAAATGGAAGTCTAGGACCAAAACCGTGTATTGTGTGTAGTGCTGGAGTGCGAGGAAAAACTCAACTGTGCGCGCAATGCGGTGGAAAAAAATACAGAGAATTAAAACGATATTATGACAAAAAAAATAACGCTGACTCTCCTATAAAAACCGAAGAAGATTATTTGGCTAGATTTTCAAAAAAAAATAATGATTTAAACAAATAGTATTATATATAAATGGAACAAAATGAGTTTGTATCACATCCAGTATACACAAATTATGAAGCATCTCGAGAAGGTGTAATCAGACACTGCAGATTGAAAAAACCAGTAGGTAGTGTTACCAATACCGGTTATCTTAGATTTCGTGCTGGGAAAAATAAATGTTATTCATCAAGTAGATTCGTGTTTGAATGTTTTCATGGAGTAGTTGAAAATGGACTTGTAGTTGATCACATTGATGGAAATCCCCAGAATAATCGGTTATCTAATTTACAGGCTATTACACAAAGTCAGAATGCTGCACGGGGAAATACTGGAAAATGTAAAAAGTTTGCAAGAAGATCTATTAAATCCATAAACACAGAAACAGACCAAGAAATGACTTTCCCATCAATGTATACGGCTGCAAAACATTTTAGCATAAATTCACGATCGGTACAACGTGTCGCAAATAATATTACTAGATCTACCCTTTCAAAAATATATAATCAGCGGATAGTATTTGAATATGTCTAATTCTGTCTTCTTACAAAAACAAATAGTTCGACTCTGTTAATTTTCCCAAGGATTTTGTTTAGCCATAATTACAGTCAGGGGTCCACCTTCATCGCTCTCAGCGTCATTATCATTTTTTACAGAATCAGATAACATAATCTTTCTTAATTGCATTACACGATTATCCACGATCTTTTTTCTTTCGTACTCGTGAGACAGTTCGGATTTAATATTTTCGATAGAACGTGCAAGAGGTGCAAATAGCTTTATTTGATTGTCGTTTACCATGGCTAGTGATTCAAGCATAGCTTGATAAATTAATTTTATGAATCTGTAGTTTGAAGATAGTGTATATTTATTATCAAATTTTCTCTGTTGTAGTAATTCAAAATCGCACATGATTTTCTGAGGGTCGAGATTATCAGATATTTTTATTCCGTTATGTTTTAGTTTTTTAATAGCACAGATAATATCATTAATGTTTTCTTGGTTCATTATATATATATATATTTTTTATATTTAATATAAAAATAAACAAAAATATACAGCGCGGGATGACATTCGGTCTACCATTCCATAGTTGTATCAGATAAACCTAATGAGGTTCCGAATCTTTGTTTAGACATTTACCCCCCAAGAGACCCCTAAATATCCGTAACCGAAACTTTAGAGGCTCAGAGGGTTGTCTGTACGTGTAGGTCTTATTTTGTGACCAATCAGATTCTGTTTATTGTTGCCTTACAAGAATTCCTAGATATCCGCAACCGAAACTCTAAGAACTCAAAGGCTGATTGGTCTTTGTGACCTGGAATCTCATTAGGTTTATTTTTAGTTTGTGATTGTGTCTTTTGGAATGGCCCCTGTGTGGGGTACCCCTTTAGTGAAGTCACAAGGTCACGACCTCATATCACCCCCGCTGTATATTTTGATGAGATGATATGATGATGAGATGATGATGAGATGATATGATGAAATGCCGTCTTCACGCTAGCACACCAACCCATAACGATCAACCAATGGGTTATTCACAAAAGTGAATCCACCACGTGTTGACGTAGTGGATTGGTGTACTCTGAAGACGGGGGTGGCTGGAGCCCCCAATAAATTATAAATTTTGGCATAAAATCGCCCCCCGCAGACATATGTCTTTCTCAGGTTTCGAACTATGACCCTCCGGATGAGAGTTTCTACACGCTATCAACTGAGCTATCGGACCTTGTTATAAATACATATTGAAAAAGTTAGTATGTGTTTACCAATGTGTCAGTCATATCGTTATTCCTAAAAACTACAATATTCTTAACAAAAACCACATTTTTCTGTCTAAAATGAGATTTTATATTTCTAGTTTTCCAAAATATATATAATTCTGTATAACACTGAGTCTATGCGTGGGCCGTAACAGCGGATATTGATTTAGTTATAATATATAGCGGTCTTAAAATAACTTTACGCACATGTTATGGAATAATCAATATGCAGCCACAACTTTCTAGATTTCATTGTGTACGGATTTTATGTAAACAAAAGAATAAACATCCGGATATTGTTATAATAAAAACGCTCTATGAGCGTACATATAGGTTTATATTAAGAGATTCGTTCCTCGTGTCCAGAATTCTATTATTTTGGTCTGTAAGTTTGAAATTTATTCTTGTCAGAAATGGATTATGAACTCGCAGGTAAACGGGATTAATTGGTTCTGTCACAATTAACGAGCCTGGTGGGACAATCGGGCTAAAACTGAATAATATGTACCCTTGCTCCGCAGTGCCACTGTGGTGGCTAGATTTAGAAAGATCTACCTGATAGCTACCTTCAATAACATCACATACCAGATTGATTGCAATTGTTGTTGTTATGTTTACAATGCCCGGTGATATATGTCTACCGGCACCAAAGGGGTTGTTATTGTGTTTTAATATAACCGGTGGTGGGGCTATTTTTCTCCACGATTCAATTACTCCCGGATAATATTCTTCAATAAGATCATTTAATGATTTCTTCATTTCAGCATTATTTAAATCTGGTATAACAAATGTTTGTAAATCTTTTTCTGTTATTTTATAATGATCAAGAAATATTTGCTTAGATTTTGGATTCACGTAACTAATTCTACTAAGATCAGTCGTAATGTTTATAATACTTCGATTGGCGATGTATAAATCGAACAAGATACCATTTAAATGTTTTATTGACTCGATTATTTGCTGCTTTACACTTTCAGTATAATGTTGTGATAATGAAATAAGTAAATTTCTTAAATCATTAAACGTTTTATCGTATTCAGGCTTAAGATCATCAAAAAATTCTTTAATAAATTCTACATCAACAATTTCTCGATACCTCCCCCCCCCTCTGGTGTAAATTTGAATGCTGATCTATTCATCTTGGGAATTCTTTTACCATCAAAATCGGTAAAGTAGTATATATCGTTGTTTGGATTAAATTCAAATGTTACACGAATCCATGGATATTTTTCTCGATATTCTGGTTTTTTAATGAATTTTTCTTCACTCGTTTTAAATTCTTCTAGTTTTGGTTCTGAAACTCCATTATAAACAGGTGCGACATCAGGCCATCCTAACACTGATCTAATCGAACTTTGATAAATATCTACGAGGTAATCAGGAGAATTTATTTCAATGGCCGCTGATAGTGTTGGTTCGTGAACAGTAATCGCTATTTTAGATTCTTTCCCTGTGATAGATTTAATTCTGCGTTGGAACTCATCATTAATCTGTTCTATTTGATAACTGCCCGTTGAAATTCCAACAACCTGCCAGTCAGGTGTTCCATCTGGTTTATTTTTATTCGCAAATACCAGTGAATTATTCGGTTGTTGTCCACCAAACGGTTTTGATCTAATATTAGGCCAACTATAATAAACTCGTAATTGCGCTAATGCTATTTCCTTTGCTGGAATTGCAGTCGGAAAATTAACGCTAAATTCAGGATTGGTTGAACTTAATGATATCATAGTAGTTTTTGACGGCGTTGTATTAGCTACGATCTGCTGAAGTAATTGCGACTCTGACATTATTATTATCGTTATTATTTAATTCTCCATCTTTCCGTTATTATCATTAGCGATTATGAACGCTTCATCGTAGGTTTTCATTATCGTTACGAACTCCTCATCGGATATTTTACCATCACCGAGATACGCTGAAATATACGAGCATAATTTAGTGTATGCGGTTGGTGCTGTGTGTAATTTCATTATATACTCGTTTACTTTATTATTCGTACACGTAGATATTTTCTTAGCGATAATACTGAAAATACCTGCACATGTTGTTGCCGTTGAAACTATAATCGTTACAACTGCAGGCGCTGTCATCGTTATTGCTGATAATAATAATCCAGTTCCAGCAATAACAGCAGAAACCGAGTATACCATTATATCAATAACGGCCATACGACGACGATATTTTTTTACCTTTATCGTGTAATCGTCGATGATATTTTTTAGTTTAGTTTGACACTCACATACTTGAGTGTATCTGTGACGTTGAACGTCGATAAATGATTCTTGATTCATTATATTTATCTAGGTAACTAATTGAGGAGTTTCGGCTACAACTCAATACACCACCAATAAGTCGCTGCGGTTAACTTTTTATCATTCGCTATTAGCATAAACGTTTCTTCAGTATCTTTATTTAACACTATAGACACAATTCCAGAAAAATCATCGGTTGAATGACGCCATGGAAATGTGGTAAATATACTGAATTTTGCACTACTAAATACAGATAATCTGTATACACCAGTAACCTCTGCAGTGTGTTTAAAAGTGTTATTTTCCTGCGACCATGTTGCCTTTCCTGATGCGACTGTGTACACGATATTAATGATCTGCTTGTGAGGAATTTTAACGAGATTAGTTTTTTGAATAATATTAGGAATACCACTGATGATATCGTTGAGTCTTGCGTTAATGTCAGCGAGATTAATAATAACAGTTGGTGGAGTTCCAAAAAATTCGTTAATAGATCTGTTTATATTTCTACGAAAATTTAGAAATGTTTGTACGTGATTAAAATATTCAGTTCTAAATGAAGCAATTCCATCATTAATTGTCGTTAACGAAGTCGTTATTGGAATTTCCTTATCGTCGACGTATTTCTTCGTTGCAGCGTCGAAATCTGTTTCTGGTGTTCTGAGATTATTAATACCATTACTATTCATGTCGAGAAATGCACGCATTATACCGCCGCGCACTGACACGTACTTGGATTCTTGATCATCGACGTATTTTTTTGTTGCTGCGTCTGTATCTGCGATTGGATCTCCAAGATACGTAATTTTTCTTCCTGACATAATAACATCACCGGTAAATACATCACCAGTTTTCTTAACGTAGTCGTTAACCGACTTACCGGAATCCTGTATTTTACCATGATCAGTGAAAGTAACGACATTATTAACAACCGCGTTGGGAATTCGTACAAGAACATCTAGTAGTTGTATATTACTCGTTTTTAATCGTCCTTGTTTGTCCTGAAAAACGACGACTTCATTTTGATCCACACTTGTTATATTTAATAAATCATCGATTTCATTTCTGAGCTGATCAATGGTTGCATATTTAGATAAATCGACCTTCTGAGCTCTACCTGAGGATCTTCCGTAAATATCTACCATTATATTTACTGATATCAGTTTAAGTACTATGACGTAGTGTAGTGAACGCGTGCACGACTTTATGAGGCGGTGCTGTTGATTTTGATACAGCATCAAGCATAGCGAGGGTTTCACGACCGCATATTGGAGGATCAGTTATTTTTTGTGTCGGTAGCGTTGAATACCAGATTGGAGCAGTATTATTGCTAACGTAATGAAGAAATTCTTTTGGTGGTGCTAATCCATACGAATCGAAATAAATAATTCCACGTGGATCAATTGCATATCCTACCCAGTGCGTGCCTGATCCAGAATTTTTATCGAGATTAATGATACCGGTTTCATGTTGCATTGCAATGGTAGGTAATTGATCGCGCATAAAAACACCTCTGAAATTTTTTATTTTTAATTGCTTAGCAGCATTAAGTAAATCAAAATTGGACATGGGTGTTATTAGTAAACTGTCCCTGGAAGTCTTAAACCCTTTCCGTACCAGTGTGGGGTCCCTGGTAATCTTAGACCCTTTCCGTACCACGAAGGCGGGGTTCCTGGCAATCTTAGACCCTTTCCCTTTTTTTTTGATTCCTTGTCCAGTTGCTTTCTTTAACGCCATTCCAGCAGCTGTTCCAACAGCGCCTAACGCAGCTGCCTTTGCAACAGCTGGGGCTGCAGCTGCTATTAATGCTGGTATTGCTGCGAGAAGTGGAAATATACCACCCGTTTTAGCAATATCTTTGATGGCGCCCGCAGAAAGATTAAGTTTTATACCTTTATTTGATTTTTTAGCGTCGTTGAAGTTTTTAAACTGACGTTCGGTCAACGATAGTTTATTTGCACCGGTCATTTGTTCTCGCTTTAGCGATATTTTTATTCCACAATTATTTTTTGATGCTGATTGCAGCTTTTTAATCTGACCAGGAGTCAGACTTACACTAACGTGATGATATGACATTATAATTATTATGAACGATCTAATTACATGTTTTCTACTGGAGCATCAATAACTCTCATTCGTCCACCAACACCTTCGAGTAACATCGATTTATCGCTGAGTATAACGGCATTGCTCTGTAATTTGCAATAACTCCTATTGTCACACGAGCTCGAAAATGAATATCTACAACAGATTGTCTGGTTAAATCTAAATGTTCTAGTGAAAAGTAATAAATCGGATACAGCGTTGTAAAATCTAACTGAGATATTTGTAAACCAGTATCAATATTTTGATCACGACCCATAAATGTCATTAATCGATGATATGCACGTGCTACATGATTTTGATCGAAATTCAGTAATATATCCTCGGATGGTTCTTGGTGTCCATTTATCCTTAATGAAACCTCAGAAACACCGAGTTGGTCAAATATCATGTGACTATGTGTTTGCGAGTTTACTCGTACAATATTTTGAAACGCAATAAATATATGTCTTGGTGCAGAAACACCTTGCTGAGAAGCTATCTGCCATGTAAATAAACCATCAATTGCACTCTGAATAGCATCAGTAGTCATTGTTAACCACGATAACGTCGATTTACCACCTTGACTCATGAAAGATAACAACCGGTCATCTTCGGATATTGACGGAGTCATTACTGGCATCCACAGGGAAAGTTTTGTTAGTATTACTATACCAGCATCACCAATAGGTCTCCATAATGCATCATTATCATCGCCTTTTCGTACGAGTACAACTGTGTGTTTGGCTCCGAAAATGACTTTTCTAACATTTCTGCAGAATCCAAAAATATGTGACAGTGGAATTGCACATGAAAATCTTCTCCTATCGCCTCTTAACATTGATCTACGTGCTGTAAATCCTAAGTTAAATTCTGTATTTGGAAAAGGTAGATCTTCAACAGGAGCAGCAGCAGGAGGAACAGCTCGATTATTTGGTTGTCGAAAGACTTGATTTCTACTGTCAGGGTGGTCAGAAGTATCCTTGACAAACATCATTGATGGACCAGCTGATCTTGAATAATCGTCGCTGTATCTTGCAAGACCTAGTATTGTTGTAGCAACATCAACGTCTTTCTGGATTGATTCAATATTTTTTCCGTCAATCATGTACGTAGCGCTATCAAATAACGCCATAATACCATTATTAACGAAACCAACCCTAACATCAGCGGCGTATGCTACTGGTGCTGCAGGAACAGCGTTATTTAAAATTTCACCTTCTACTTCAATAAAAGCCTCAGCAGGTAGAAAATACCTACTTGTATCTTGAACCTGTAGTTCGATTCTTCCACGCTGATTTGGAATTCGTGCGTCGTAAGAATAATACTGATAATCGCGCACAGACTCATCTTTGAGAACTGGTGCATCCATGTCAAACGCGGGGTCAGATATGCGCTTAAACATCTTTATTATTATCGTCTTCGTCTAACTCGAAGACCACTTCCTGCTATCAGACTAGCGGTTATATTTTTTTCCTTTTCCGACATCGGGATATCAGCTAACTCCGCTAGTTTTTGATTAGCTGCTTGATTTATTATTTTACTTACACTTGCGGGCATCACTTCAGTGCTAGGTAATTTAACAGGTCGGGTCGGTCTGCGTATTAATCGTGATAGTCTATCTTTAATTGCTGAAAACGCTTTGCTAGCGAGATTACCAACAGCGCCTATACCCTTTTCACGAACAACATCAATAGCTTTCATTCCCAGCTGCTTTGCAATCGGTATTGCTTTTGGGGCTATCCTTCTAAACAGACCCTGAACAACATCACCTAATCCATCTCCGTAGGTCGTTTTGTATACAGGTAATCGAGAGTTTATTACCCTGACCATGGTAGGTCCACGAGTATTGTGTATGATCATTTTATTATTAACTGTTTTTATCACTAATTACATACTTAGTCACTATAATAATCGTCGGCGATTTCATTAATAAGGGATCGATATACATTAATATCCATGATGCCGCCACTAAATAATCGTTTGCAAATATCAGCTGCTTCATTAATGATTTCTGGGGAATTATTACCAGCTCGTTTTCCTCCGATGAGGATTTCTAATCGATCGACATCAGCAAGGACATTATTGGGACAAGTAATAAGACCACTTCCTAGACCACTTCCAGTTGCGCCGGGAGCGTCTTGAAATTCTTCTTCTTTCTCTTCACTTGGTTTCGGTGGTTTCTTTTTACTTGGTTTCGGTGGTGTTTTTTGTGGTTCTGGATAAACACGAAGTGATTGCTCAAATATTTTTGGTGCTTTTCGTTGTTCTCGTAATCGTTTTATTATTTCTTGTTGTTCTTGTTTTCGTTGTTCTCGTTGTATCTCTTGTTGTTGTTGTTCTATTATTTCTTGTCGTTCTTGTTCTAGTTGTTGTATCTTTTGTTTTAGTCGTTGTACTCCTTGTGGTGATGATGGTGTCTTTGGTGATGATTCAAATTGTGGTGGTGATAATTCAAATCGTGGTGGTAATCGTTTACCTTGTTCAACCTCTTCTACATATCTATTTACAGCCATGCCAAATTCGTTAAAATCCTTAATATCTTCACTAGATCTGATTTCTGGAATACCAGCATAGATGCGATATACATCCTTGATCCAATGATCATGCTTTAGAGATTTAACATAATCTGTTTTTACATATTTTTCTCTTTCATAATATCCATACGCGGCAATATCAAGTACTTGGTTTGGGTCATTGATAGCAGCAATACCTTCAGGAGTGAATTTATCTATTATATTAGTTCTTGGTCTTTTAGGCGGTGGTTGTGGTGCTTGTGGTTGTGCTTGTGGTGGTGGTTGAGCTGCTTGAATACGGCCAGCAATATCAGCAGGCAATGTTGCAAGAACTCTTTGAGTTGCCTCAGTTGCTGTAACAATTTTCTTCGTTAGTTCGACAATCGGCTTAAATAATTTTTCTGTACCTTCCGTAAATTCCACTTGAGATTCCTGACGTGATTGTAGTTGTTGCTTAACAGAATCACGAACAGGTAGATATTTTTTAATTGCCTCTAGTCGCTCTCGAGCTAATTTAGCTGAGTGTGGTTCTCCAATACTCATTATTGATAATATCTATAATGGCTGTTTAATTTATAGCAGCAATAGAGCTGCTGAACGACCAACGCGTAGTGACCAGATTGTGAAAAAATCTGGTCAATTAAAGAAGTTTTCATTATTAAGACAAAAACTTCTTTTTTCTTCAAGGAACCCTTAATTTTTAAAAATAATGTCTCAGGCAAGTGGTCTGTTCAGCTCTACTGCTGCTGAAGCAGTATAACCAGACCTGGCTGGTTGCGTGTGGAAAGGCGCCAAACATTCATCGCACACACAAGAAAAACACCACGCGCCGGGCCTGAGTGTAACTACCCGCTAGAGCAAGCACATTTGGTCGTAGTTCGCCGGACAGGAAAGGGACGAAGCCACGGAATTTAAAAAAGTGTAGCGAAAGGTCTTTCGTCGACCAGGATACAGGCGCTACAAGGCTCATCCAAGAAAAGCGGAAATCTTGCGACAGTACCCATTTTTAAGTGAAGATATCTCTTCTCTAATCATTTCGCACTGTTCCTCTCTCTCTCTCTCTCTCTCTCTCTCTCTCTCTCTCTCTCTCTCTCTCTCTTAATGACGGCGACCCAGTCTGCGACTCTGAGACACTGTCGGCAACACACTCTACGACTCGGCGATCCAGTCGGCGACTCGGAGACCAAATCAGCGACACGGTGGACGACTCTTCGACCAAGTCTGTGACCCAGCCAGCGTCTCTGCTACCCAGTCAGCGATCCAATCGGCGACTCTGCGACAGAGTCGCCGACTCTGCGACCAAGTCAGCAACTCAGTCGAAGACACAGTCGGCGACCACAGGACTGCCAGTCGACAACTCAGCGACCCAGCGACTCAGTCAGCGATTCAGTCGGCGACAAGAAGCCAGGGATAAGAAGGTATCCCGCTGGAGCGCCAGTCATCAGACAGATTCAGCAGGGTATCAGTCCAAATACAAAGACCTGCCCTAAAGAACCCAAGATAGCGGGACTCGGGGTAGTTTACCCGGGGAGTTTACGCTACAGTACACCGACGTGTGCAGCCAAAAATTTTCTGCAGATAATTGCATCTTTTAATGAATAGGTGATATCGGTCCAAATCCGAAAATCAATATCGTCATGGGTGAGGGGCTGATTTATCGGCCTACCACAGCACTACAACCCTGACACCGGTAGGCAAAATATGGGCAGACCCATCAATCCACACGACCATGTTATATAATTATTGTAACTATACTAGTTTTCATGCGGTTATAATTTATAATTGCTGTTATTACCGTTGACGTTACTGTTGGCTACTCCTATTACTACTACTAATAATAATTTGGACTTAGTACATCGCCAAATCTTTAGAAGCTTCAGGTCCCCCAAAAATATGCGCGTTTCCTATTGCACTGGTTTAAAAATTAGGGTGGAAAGTTATATATATATATATATATATATATATATATATATATATATATATATATATATATATATATATATATATATATATATATATATAGGATCAGTATGTTTAATGTACTAAGCTCCTCAAGCACTGGGCAAAACCAGCTCAGTTAGACGCACAAATCAATTTCGGACTTATTTATTTATTTATTTATTTTTTATTACCGGGGAGGGGAAATCGCTAGGATCGGCACAGAAAAACAAGAACGGTCGGCCGACCGGAAACACTATTTATTTATTTGTTTATTTATTTATTTTGCCTAAGGCTTTACAGTATTAGATAACCCATAAAAACACATAAAACGTCAAGAATGCAAAAAAACCCAAACACCATGAAATATCAAAACAAAAAAAGATGACAATAACAGGAAACATTATTAAATCTTTAAGTCTGTAATCTTGTAGTTGAAATGGGTGAGTTTTAAGAGCACTCTTGAATGAGGACACAGTGAGTGATTTGTGAGCGACCCCTGCCCTGAGATCTATAGTTTGAATTACCACTCTTGTCTAACTTTCTATCTTTTTGTACGATAATTTGGATGGGCTTACATCAAATATGTGGTAGTTGTTCATGATAATACGGCGCCATATTGCTTGCACTGTGGGCGAGTCTAATTCCTCGGACAACAGAGTTCATCCTATTCGATAACTGCCGGAAATTTCCGTAAATTACCATAAGGTTGATATTTGAGAGTTATAGCCCTTTGCACACAAGTAAATCGAAATTACACCGCTAGTTAAATCCACGTGCAAGGCAAATTTGTAGTTATCATTCTTTAACTTTGCTTGATTCGACATTGTAAATGTCGGAAGAAGACGACGTATAATTTACCTTCTGTGACATACATGGTATAGCGGTAAAATTGCGCAAGTTCAGGTAGATGGAGCTTAAGATGTAGGAACATTGTGTTCAGAAATAAACAACAAAACTAGCTGTGGTTGGTGCATTATGTAAAAGTTGTAGTTTCTGTTTGGCTTAAAAAAAGTTGAGACTCTTGGCAACATGTGAGATTATGTTAATTCATATCTAGATCATATTTTATATATTTTTTTTTTTTTGATTTTTTTAAAATGTGGTACACATGACTGAAAATGTGTCTGTTGTGACTAGATAACTCTTACCCATGTCTAGTTCCAGCAGTCATAAATAGTCCGACTATATCAACCCGTTTGTACCCCCCCCCCCATTTCAATAATGGAAACTTTTATTGTTGTAAAATGTGCAAGGAGCTTAGTCAATTCGTTCATTCATTCATTTATATTTTCTAACCTGACTGTGACCCTAACACCGTCATCGTCTTCGCGTTTCATGCTTAACGGAAGTTTTCAATATAATAGACGGACATGCTCGAGATTCATTTCCAGTTCCTGGACAAGTCCATTTTCAGCAACGAGGTGTATCCACGACTACAGATGTACATACATACATATGTTGTCTGCTTCCGATATTTACAATGCCGAATCAAGCAAAGGAAAAGAATGACAACAATAAATTTGCCTTTTACGTGGATTTAACAAGCGGTTTAATTAATCTGTTCATGTGTGCAAAGGAATATAATTCCAAACTCTCAAAGTTATGGTAATTTACGGAATTATACGACAGTTACCGAATATGATGAACTACGTCATTATGTTGGCTGAAGGAGATAAAACTAGCCCATAGTGTACGCAATATGGCGCCGTGTTAGTATGGAAAGTCCGTTAAGCTTGAACGTGCAAGGGGATGCCAGTATTAGTGCCATTCTGGTCATAGTCAGGTTAGAAATTATACAACAATGATTCAATTGAATCTGTGACTTTTTATCACATTAAACGTTTTCGTTATTGAAATCGGTAGGGGGGTACAAACAAACGGGGATGTATAGGCAGACGATACTGTACCTCTCTTAAATGCAATAGTGTACCTGGTTCTGCCATTGTCAAATTGACAATTTAACACTGCTGTCAAGAAAAGTGTGTGACATGCAAGCAGAAGAAGGATAGAAAATAAATTTATTTCACCAAAGATTAGCATTAAGGTCTGTGGAAAAACAATTGGTACCGTGATACCACCACATGTGAAGTTGTACTTCCACTACTTTGCTGAAAATGGACTTGTCCATGAACTGGAAATGATCGTCTTTTACACTGAAAACTTCCGTTAGGAATGAAACGGGAAGACGATAAGGTCTCACTGGACAGTTTATCTTTTGAAATTTCATCCGACAATGACCTATTGCAGAAAAATGAGAATAATTTTACACTGAAGATACAAATAAAAACAGACGAATGATTTTTATAGAAAGCATGCATGTGAGATTTTAAATGCGGTAATCAGGTCAATTTCTTATACAACTGGTGGCTTTTATACTGAACCAACAGTGCCACCAACCCCTCTTTTTTTACATCCATTTTTGACAGCAAAGAGCTATTTTGAATATTTCTCTGTTACAAGGCAGCTAAAGGAATCAGCATGTGCCTTATGCACGAATAAAGTTTACTAGTACTATAACAAATTAGCATAGAGTTCATCACCTCTCAACCATCTCGATTTTTAGATATTTGCCTCTGTAGCAGACATCCGTTAATACGTAAGCCAAGTTGGCTGTTCATTTGCAGCCCAAGTTATGCATTTGATCTCCAATGCTAGTCTAACTGTGACAGGCAGTCACCAAACAAGCCAGCCCATTTTCAAGCCTAACTCAAAGTAAATCTAAACCACATTACAGATTTAGCTTCTGTGTGAATTTATAAATGCTAGGCTTACGATAATTAGGTTCATGCCTTCTACCTTAAAAATTAGGGAGGTGTCAAAATACGAAACTATCCAGTGTTAGGTCCCATCTGGTCATAATCATGTTTGAAATTATAAATCAATCAATGAATTAAGTTCTGTGCTTTTTAAAAAAAATCTCATTTATACTTTTCATTTTTTTAAAAGGGGGTGGGGGTTACAAACACACAGG
>JAECUM010002004.1:0-17234 GCA_016617855.1 Megalonaias nervosa
GCTGCATCTCTGAAACCACTGGATATATTGGGTTTGGAAGAAGGAAATAGAGTGGGCATTTCTAATCTCAACTGGAATACTATTTCAGAGTAAAGTTCCAGGGTATTGGAAACTTTTTTTTAGATAATTCCTTATTTGGTTTGGACAGCAGGGGGAGAACTTGTATCCATTAGGGAAGATGTAAATGCAGAAAGGTGACTTGAGTTGGAGTCGCATGAAATTGAGAGTATCTGGGTGGAAACTTCTCAAAACAATGCCAAAACATTCCTAGTTGGTTTCATTTATAGGCCACCTTCCTCCAAAGCAATTTTGAAACAAATGGAAAATGTTCTTGCACAGGAGAAAGAAACATATATACTCGGTGATATAAATAAGGACCTTCTCAATACTCAAATAAGGAACAACTGGATGGAATTTATTGAATCATTAGGCCTAGTCCAGCTGGTAAATGAGCCCACAAGGGTAACAGAAAAATCAAGCACTCTTACTGATCACATTTATACCAACCTACCAGACAATGTGGCTAGTGTTAATGTACCAAATGTTGGTCTTAGTGACCACTATCCTACTTTTTTGACGAGAAAGGTTAAATGCAAGAGAAATAAGAAAAAGACAAACAAAACTATCTCTTACAGATCATTCAAAAATCCTTTTTGCCCAACCAGTAATATAAATATGCCTTCTGTAAAAAAGACCCGTTGATATGCCTTTCCATTTAGAAGAAATATCCTGGCAGCCATATTGAATGTCAGATCAGTGCCATTTTCATTTAGGACCAACTAGCAGACATGAAAATAGTGCCAGTGAAACATACAGTATAACCATGTGGGATTTCATAGTTAGTTTTATAGTCATAGGCCAGAAGAGTTTATGGAATGAACTGTTGTCTGGCATCTGCTATTCATCCATACAGTAACACAAGTATGAGATTGCTTCTTATTCTAAACTTCATGAAGGATTGCCATAATTCATAACACACATTTATCCAAAGTTATTTTCCTAAATGAAAATTGCTGCTCTGCCATCCAGTATGGCTACTCATCCTGAATAGTTGGTCATATGAGCATGGGTTTCCACTTAAAGACTTCCTATGATGTCTCTGATTGGTCCTAAATGAAAAATTTGCTGATCTGACAGCAGCCATCTTGAAAATCTGATCACTACTCCTCCTGGAACTTTACCAGAAGACTTGTGATGTCTAGTGATCCTTAATTAAAACTGCTGATCTGACCTCCAATAAGACTGCAATGGTGGCCATCTTAACGATCTTGTTATCACTACTCCTCCTCATTGCTTCATCAAAACAATATGGTCTTTTCGCTAAAACATGTGTGATGTCAAGTGATCCTACATGAAAATAGTGCCAATCAAACAGTATAACCACAATAGCAGCCATCTTGAAAATCTTCTGATAAACAGAATCTCTTTCTCAACAGAAAGTCATATCACAACAAGACTTCTTATGTCTATGGTTATAAATAAAATTGTGCCAATGTGACCTCAAATATGGCCAGTCTTTCACCTTCTTGATGGATGGTCATATCAAAATGATTTTCTTAGCCAGTTTTATTATGTCTGCTAGTTGGTCCTAAATGAAAATGGCACTGATCTGACATTAAATATGGCTGCCAGGATGGTTCTCCTAAATGGAAAGGCATATCAACAGGGTCTTTTTACAGAAGGCATTTTTATAGTACTGTTTGGGCCTAAATGAAAAGGATGCTAATCTGACATGCAGTATGGCTCTATTGAAAGTCTTGTGATCATTTCTCCCCCAGAATGGATAGTCATATTGACATGGAATTTTCAGTGAAGACTTCTAGTGATTTTTATTTGGTTTGAAATGGTACTGATCTGACATTTATTATGGCCACAACAACAGCCCATTTGAAAATCTTTTTTAGCTTAAGAATATCAAATATGTTTCAGCACTAAACAGTTAAAAAGAAGTCTTGTCTTCGATTCATGGAAATTCTTTTCAGAGAGAACAGTGTCAGTCAGTTTGAAGGAATATTGTTAGATGGCAATTACAAGAATGATCAATGCTTTTTAATAAGAGTTTATTGTTTTATTAGACATGGCAATTGAGCAGTTGTCTTGCTAGCATGTATTACCCATGGGTGCACAAACTAATATTTAAACATACTTAAGAAGCCACTAATTTCAAGTAATTTGAGGACTAGAGTCAATAAAACAAAGTCGTTATATTTAGTATGCAAACTGTAGGGTATTATTTAGCTGCCACTGTGTTTATCTTTGTTTCTTCTTTGTACATATTGCAATTTAAAATCGTGAAAAAGCCCTAAAGAGTGTGGATATGAGTGAAAGTAGTTTATTGATAATACACTGGCAAGAATAAACTACTTAGATGTACCCGGTATGATAAAAGGACAAACTGTTACTCTCTCCTCTGTGTGTGTGTGCATGCATGTGTGTGTGTGTGTGTGTGTGTGCAGTTGACAAGAATGTTGCTTAGAATGACCCTCTGTTTGTTGCATGAATATCTTTCATGTCAAGTTCATGAACCTGATAGATCAGTATTCACAAAAGTGTATAGAAAATGAAAATTAAATAAAAATTAATAAACTCCTTGGATGTGTTTAGAAAGATACTTTCAATAGCATATTAATGTAAACATTACTTCTTATAAAGTTTGACAAAGCTTGTCTTGAAGATTTTGAGGATCAATTCAGACATAGAATTTCAACATACAGAATTAATAAACACTGATGAAACATTGGATGTGGATAAATCAACCTGTTAAATCATATGCAGATCTAGAGATAGTTGTGCATATGGAAATGCTGCAAGTCTGTAGATTTTTTTTGTGCTACACTACTATCATTAGGAACTGCCAGATGAGTGGCTCTACCTCTCCTTATACTCAAACTTTCAATTCTTTTTCAGATGCAGACTCCAGAACTTGCAAGGGGTGTGGAGACTTTCGTCGAAGGCACTCCAATGCTTGACCTCCCTGACCCCCTGTTAGATCCCTCCCCTCTCTCAGAAGTGAGTCTGGAGGATCCACTTACTGTGAATATAGGGCAGGAGGCAGATAGTGCATCCGATGCATTAGATGGTTTTCAACTGTCTGACCTAGTGATTTTAGATTCTAATCTGGACTGTGAAGTCGAGACCCTGGAACCATCATTAGGGATGGTTGCTGATGTAGAGGGAGCTTTCAGTGGGAAAAGAAAGGTTTGTCTGGAGCCTATTCAACGCTGTCCGTTCCAGGCTGTGGACCTCGAGTATGTAAGTATGTCTGTATGGAGACTGGTTCCAGTGCGTATGCTTGTGTGTGTGCATGTATTGGTGTGTTATGTTTGTCTCGTGTGTCTTGTCTTGTCCCGCCCTGTTCCATCCTGTTCTGTGCTGTATTGTATTGTCCCATGTCTTGTCATGTCATGCCATCTTGTCTTGTCATGTGTGTCTGCTGCATGTTGTGTATGCCTGTGTCTCATGTGTGTTGTGTATGCCTGTGTCTGCTGTGTGTTGTGTATGCCTGTGTCTGCTGTGTGCTGTGTATGCCTGTGTCTGCTGTGTGCTGTGTATGCCTGTGTCTGCTGTGTGTTGTGTATGCCTGTGTCTGTGTTCTTTCCCATGCCTTGCTGTCTTGTATTGTCTTGTCATGCTGTTCTGTCTTGTCTTGTCAGGTCTATGGTATGTCATGTCTGTGTCTCCTTGTGTTGTGCATGCCTGTGTCTGCTTTGTGTTGTGCATGCCTGTGTCTGTGTCCCATGCCTTGCTGTCTTGTGTGTCTGTGTCTATGTTCTGTCCTGTGCCTTGATGTCTTGTATTGTCCCATGTTTTGTCACACTGTTCTGTCTTGTCATGTCATGTCTGTGGTGTGTTGTGTCTGTGTCTGCTTCATGTTGTGTATGCCTGTGTCTGTGTTCCATGCCTTGCTGTCTTGTATTGTCCCATGTCTTGTCGTGCTGTTCTGTCTTGTCTTGTTGTCTGTGGTGTGTCATGCCTGTGTTTGCTGTGTTGTGTATGCCTGTGTTTGTGATGTGTTGTGTGTCTGTGTCTATGTTCTGTCTCGTGTCTTGATGTCTTGTATTGTCCCATGTCTTGTCATGCTTTCTTGTCTTGTCTTGTCGTGTCTGTGGTGTGTCATTTCTGTGTCTACTTTATGTTGTGCATGCATGTGTTTGTGATGTCTTGTGTATGCCTGTCTGTGTTCTGTCCTGTGCCTTGCTGTCTTGTATTGTCTTGTCATGCTGTTCTGTCTTGTCTTGTCATGTTTGTGATATGTCATGTCTGTGTCTGCTTTGCGTTGTGCATGCCTGTTTCTCCTTTGTGTTGTGCATGACTGTGTCTTTGTCCCGTGCCTTGCTGTCTTGTGTGTCTGTGTCTATGTTCTGTCCTGTGCCTTGATGTCTTGTATTGTCCCATGTTTTGTCACACTGTTCTGTCTTGTGGTGTCATGTCTGTGGTGTGTCGTGTCTGTGTCTGCTTCATGTTGTGTATGCCTGTGTCTGTGTTCCATGCCTTGCTGTCTTGTATTGTCCTATGTCTTGTCATGCTGTGCCATCTTGTCTATGTCTGTGTTCTGACACAGCAAACACAGGAATGATGCACCACAGACAAAAAGACATGACGGCACAGCACAACAAGACATGGGACAATACAAGACAGCAAGGCACAGAAGACAGACACAGGCATACACAACATGAAGCAGACTCCGACACAACACACTACAGACATGACACGACAAGACAGAACAGTGTGACAAAACATGGGACAATACAAGACATCAAGGTACAGGACAGAACATAGACACCGAGACACAAGACAGCAAGGCACGGGACACAGACACAGGCAAGCACAACACAAAGTAGACACAGGCATGCACAACACAAAGCAGACAGACATGACATACCACAGACATGACAAGACAAGAGAGAAAAGCATGACAAGACAATACAAGACAGCAAGGCACAGGACAGAACACAGACACAGGCATACACAAAACATCACAAACACATGCATACACAACATAAAGCAGACAGATATGACACACCACAGACATGACAAGACATGACAACAAAGCATGACAAGACATGGGGCAATACAAGACATCAAGGCACAAGACAGAACATAGACACAGACAAACAACACATCACAAACACAGGCATACACAACACAGCAAACACAGGCATGACGCACCACAGACAACAAGACAAGACAGCACAGCATGACAAGACATTGGACAATACAAGACAGCAAGGCATGGAACACAGACACAGGCATACACAACATGAACCAGACACAGACACGACACACCACAGACATGACATGACAAGACAGAACAGTGTGACAAGGCAACACAAGACAGCAAGGCATGGGAAAGAACACAGACACAGGCATGTGTCATGATCTGTGTCTGCTTTATGTTGTGTATGGATGTGTTTGTGATCTCTTGTGCATGCCTGTGTCTGTTTTCTGTCCCGTACCATCTAATCTTGTATTGTCTTGTCATGCTGTTCTGTCTTGTCTGTGGTATGTCATGTCTGTGTCTGCTTTGTGTTGTGCATGCCTGTGTCTGCTTTGTGTTGTGCATGTCTGTGTCTCGTGCCTTGCTGTCTTGTGTCTCTGTGTCTATGTTGTGTCCTGTGCCTTGATGTCTTGTATTGTCCCATGTTTTGTCACACTGTTCTGTCTTGTCGTGTCATGTCTGTAGTGTGTTGTGTCTGTGTCTGCTTCATGTTGTGTATGCCTGTGTCTATGTTCCGTTCCTTGCTGTCTTGTATTGTCCCATGCCTTATTGTGCTGTGCCGTCTTGTCTTTTTGTTTGTGGTGTGTCATGCCTGTGTTTTGCTGTGTTGTGTATGCCTGTGTTTGTGATGTATTGTGTGTCTGTGTCTATGTTCTGTCTCGTGCCTTGATGTCTTGTATTGTCGCATGTTTTGTCATGCCGTGTTGTCTTGTCTTGTCTTGTCGTGTCTGTGGTGTCATGTCTGTGTCTGCTTTGTTGTGTATGCATGTGTTTGTGATGTCTTGTGTATGCCTGTGTCTGTGTTCTGTCCCGTGCCTTCTAATCTTGTATTGTCTTGTCATGCTGTTCTGTCTTGTCTGTGGTATGTCATGTCTGTGTCTGCTTTGTGTTGTGCATGCCTGTGTCTGTGTCCCATGCCTTGCTGTCTTGTGTGTCTGTCTATGTTCTGTCTTGTAACCTTGATGTCTTGTATTGTCCCATGTCTTGTCGTGCTGTGCTGTCTTGTCTGTGTCTGTGTTCTGACACAGCAAACACAGGCATGACGCACCACAGACAAAAAGACGACGACACAGCACAACAAGACATGGGACAATACAAGACAGCAAGGCACAGAAGACAGACACAGGCATACACAACATGAAGCAGACCCGACACGACACACTACAGACATGACACGAGAAGACAGAACAGTGTGTGACAAAACATGGGACAATTCAAGACATCAAGGTCACAAGACAGAACATAGATACAGACACACAATACAGCAAGGCACGGGACACAGACACAGGCATGCACAACACAAAGCAGACACAGGCATGCACAACACAAAGCAGACATAGACATGACATACCACAGACATGACAAGACAAGACAGAACAGCATGACAAGACAATACAAGACAGCAAAGCTCGGGACAGAACACAGACACAGGCATATGTCATGTCTGTGTCTGCTTTATGTTGTGTATGCATGTGTTTATGATGTCTTGCATATGCCTGTGTCTGTGTTCTGTCCCGTGGCTTGCTCTCTTGTATCTCTTGTCATACTGTTCTGTCTTGTCTTGTCATGTCTCTTCCATGTCATGTCTGTGTCTGCTTGGTGTTCTGCATGCCTGTGTCTGTGTCCCGTGCCTTGCTGTCTTGTGTCGCTGTGTCTATATTCTGTCCTCTGCCTTGATGTCTTGTATTGTCCCATGTTTTGTCACACTGTTCTGTCTTGTCGTGTCATGTCTGTGGTGTGTCGTGTCTGTGTATGCTTCATGTTGTGTATGCCTGTGTTCTGTGTTCCGTGCCTTGCTGTCTTGTATTGTCCCATGTCTTGTTGTGCTGTGCTGTCTAGTCTTTTTGTCTGTGGTGTGTCATGCCTGTGTTTGCTGTGTCAGAACACAGACACAGACAAGACAGCACAGCATGACAAGACATGGGACAATACAAGACAGCAAGGCATGAAACACAGACACAAGCATACACAACATGAAGTTGTGTATGCCAGTATTTGTGATGTGTTGTGTGTCTGTGTCTATGTTCTGTCTTGTTCCTTGATATTTTGTATTGTCCCATGTCTTGTCATGCTGTGTTGTCTTGTTTTGTCTTGTCGTGCCTGTGGTGTGTCATGTCTGTGTCTGCTTTATGTTGTGTATGTATGTGTTTGTGATGTCTTGTGTATGCCTGTGTCTGTGTTCTGTCACATGCCTTGCTGTCTTGTATTCAGGGGTCAAGCTAGACTTAAATTTTAGGGAGAAGTGACTTCTCCTTTTGGTCAGAACAGAGAGAAGTGGAAGCTAAACAAGGAGAAGTGAGACCAAAGCAAGAAACACGTATATATATATATATATATATATATATATATATATATATATATATATATATATATATATATTTATATAGCTGCATTATCTTATTTTAATTATGTGCTCTATTTCTCAGTATGCTTTTAACAGTTTTAAGCAGTGCCTTATTTTCATGTTGAAAAATATGTGTTATAACTTTATTATCAACACATTTTGTATATGTATAAAAATTATTATATTCATACCCATTCTATTCATACTTGTGGTATATGTGTGTTTGGATTGAGGTAAATGCAGTATGTTTTGGCCATATGACTTAAAAAGCACATCAGAAGCTATACACTGTAATTAATTTTAACTGATAGCAGTAACAAGATTAGAGTCTTGTAATTGCAAGTTGGTAAAAATGCTTAATAAACTACAACTTAATTTTTTATTTTCTACAAGTTTTGTGTAAAATTGCAGTCAAAAAGATTTCTAGCATTCTTTGAAACAACCCCTAATATAATTACATAGGAATACATGCACAAGTGACTTCAAACCAGTCTTCGTCCTGATTTCCTTGTTCCCGATAAAACATAACTATTCATAGACAACACAATGAAGCACTAAAGTCGATATATATCTAAACTGGGCCCTTTTTTCGCCCAGCCGAAACATCCAAGAACACGTATTGCACATTGCGAGTGCATCTATTTTTAGAAAGAGGGCTTTTCTTAATATAACTACACACTTTCTTGCTTCGTTACAAAAATTCATTAATAGGACTGCATATTTATGGTTGTATTATTTGTCTACCTACTGGAAATAACGATATGCATTGGTTAAATAGCATTTGCTTCATTACTATATATATATTTCGTATTTTTACGGTATGTCAAAAAGCAACCTTGACCTTGCAGCATTGTTTCGAATTTCACAAGACTGTCACATGTTTCTGACCTACATTATTAAATATTTAGGCTAAATCTCCTATCACGTAATATTTAAACTTTGTTTTCATTATATTACATATTTTTCTGACTCTATTTGCCCAATTATTTACGAATACAGACAGTTTAATGAAGTGGTATATCATATACGCAGAGATGTCCGCTATTACAAGTTCATTTACGCTTTCAATGTGATTTTATACAGAAAATACGCAAATACGGCCGTTAAAATCTCCATTTATAAAACAAAAAGAAATAAATTAGAAAATGCTCTTCACCGATCATATTTTTTAAAAAGCAAATTACTATTTGGATATTGATGTTTAAATTTCGAAACAGAATTTGGTATATTTTTATAATAGCACAGCATGCCCAACTTCATGAAATCAAGCAGTGATATCTTGCTCCGGAAAGGGTTAATGGTCAGTTAGCTATTAAAACTTGCATGTGAATGTGCAAGAATTTCTTTGTCGCCATAAGCTTTTATTGGTATCAACACCACTTAAATACATTTCAATTTGGGTTACAACAGTGCCAGAACTTACTGGCTACAGCGAGGGGGCATCTCAAAAGTCATAATCTACAGCCATTTTACGTCCGAAAAATCTGAGGGCGAAGTCGTTTTCGCTTTTCTAACAGAAGAAGGCGAAGTTTACATTTCTCAGGCGACTTTTTCGCCCACTTCGCCTGGTAGCGTGACCCCTGCTATTGTCTTGTCATGCTATTCTGTCTTCTTTTGTCATGTCTGTGGTATGTCATGTCTGTGTCTGCTTTGTGTTGTGCATGCCTGTGTCTGTGTCCCGTGCCTTGCTGTATTGTGTGTGTCTGTGTCAATGTTCTGTCCTGTACCTTGATGTCTTGAATTGTCCCATGTTTTGTCACACTGTTCTGTCTTCTCGTGTCATGTATGTGGTGTGTCATGTCTGTGTCTGCTTCATGTTGTGTATGCCTGTGTCTGTGTTCCGTGTCTTGCTGTCTTGTATTGTCCCATGTCTTGTCGTGCTGTGCCGTCTTGTCTTTGTGTCTGTGGTGCGTCATGCCTGTGTTTGCTGTGTCAGAACACAGACACAGTCAAGATGGCACAGCACGACAAGACATGGGACAATACAAGACAGCAAGGCACGGAACACAGACACAAGCATACACAACATGAAATTGTGTATACCTGTGTTTGTGATGTGTTGTTTGTCTGTGTCTATGTTCTGTCTTGTGCCTTGATGTCTTGTATTGTCCCATGTCTTGTCATGCTGTGTTGTCTTGTCTTGTCTTGTCATGTCTGTGGTGTGTCATGTCTGTGTCTGCTTTGTTGTGTATGCATGTGTTTGTGATGTCTTGTGTATGCCTGTGTCTGTGTTCTGTCCCGTGCCTTGCTGTCTTGTATTGTCTTGCAATGCTGTTCTGTCTTGTCTTGTCATGTTTGTGGTGTGTCATGTCTGTGTCTGCTTTGTGTTGTGCATGCCTGTGTCTGCTTTGTGTTGTGCATGCCTGTGTCTGCTTTGTCTTGTGCATACCTGTGCCTGTGTCCCATGCCTTGCTGTCTTGTGTGTCTGTGTCTATGTTCTGTCCTGTGCCTTGATGTCTTGGATTGTCCCATGTTTTGTCGCACTGTTCTGTCTTGTCGTGTCATATCTGTGGTGTGTCGTGTCTGTGTCTGCTTCATGTTGTGTATGCCTGTGTCTGTGTTCTGTGCCTTGCTGTCTTGTATTGTCCCATGTCTTGCCATGCTGTGCCGTCTTGTCTGTCTGTGTTCTGACACAGCAAACACAGGCATGATGCACCACAGACAAAAAGACGACGACACAGCACAACAAGACATGGGACAATACAAGACAGCAAGGCACAGAAGACAGACACAGGCATACACAACATGAAGCAGACACCGACACGACACACTACAGACATGACATGAGAAGACAGAACAGTGTGTGACAAAACATGGGACAATTCAAGACATCAAGGTATAGGACAGAACATAGACACATACACACAATACAGCAAGGCATGGGACACAGGCATGCACAACACAAAGCAGACACAGGCATGCACAACACAAAGCAGACATAGACATGACATACCACAGACATGACAAGACAAGACAGAACAGCATGACAAGGCAATGCAAGACAGCAAAGCACGGGACAGAACACAGACACAGGCAAATGTCATGTCTGTGTCTGCTTTATGTTGTGTATGCATGTGTTTGTGATGTCTTGTGTATGCCTGTGTCTGTGTTCTGTCCCGTGGCTTGCTCTCTTGTATTCTCTTGTCATGCTGTTCTGTCTTGTATTGTCATGTCTGTGGTATGTCATATCTGTGTCTGCTTTGTGTTGTGCATGCCTGTGTCTGTGTCTTGTGCCTTGCTGTCTTATGTTTCTGTGTCTATATTCTGTCCTGTGCATTGATGTCTTGTAATTTCCCATGTTTTGTCACTGTTCTGTCTTGTCGTGTCATGACTGTGGTGTGTCGTGTCTGTGTCTGCTTCATGTTGTGCATGCCTGTGTCTGTGTTCCGTGCCTTGCTGTCTTGTATTGTCCCATGTCTTGTTGTGCTGTGCTGTCTAGTCTTTTTGTCTGTGGTGCGTCATGCCTGTGTTTGCTGTGTCAGAACACAGACACAGACAAGACAGCACAGCACGACAAGACATGGGACAATACAAGATAGCAAGGTATGAAACACAGACACAAGCATACACAACATGAAGTTGTGTATGCCAGTATTTGTGATGTGTTGTGTGTCTGTGTCTATGTTCTGTCTTGTGCTTTGATGTCTTGTATTGTCCCATGTCTTGTCGTGCTGTGCCGTCTTGTCTTGTTGTCTGTGGTGCATCATGCCTGTGTTTGCTGTGTTGTGTATGCCTGTGTTTGTGATGTGTCGTGTCTGTGTCTATATTCTGTCTCATGCCTTGATGTCTTGTATTGTCCCATGTCTTGTCATGCCGTGTTGTCTTGTCTTGTCTTGTTGTGTCTCTGGTGTGTCATGTCTGTGTCTGCTTTATGTTGTGTATGCATGTGTTTGTGATGTCTTGCATATGCCTGTGTCTGTGTTCTGTCCCGTGCCATGCTGTCTTGTATTGTCTTGTCATGCTGTTCTGTCTTGTCTTGTCATGTCTGTGGTATGTCATGTCTGTGTCTGCTTTGTGTTGTGCATGCCTGTGTCTTTGTGTTGTGCATGCCTGTGTCTGTGTCCCGTGCCTTGCTGTCTTGTGTGTCTGTCTATGTTCTGTCTTGTAACCTTGATGTCTTGTCTTGTCCCATGTTTTGTTGCACTATTCTGTCTTCTCGTGCCATGCCTGTGGTGTGTCGTGTCTGTGTCTGCTTCATGTTGTGTATGCCTGTGTCTGTGCTCCGTGTCTTGCTGTCTTGTATTGTCCCATGTCTTGTGCTGTGCCGTGATGTCTTTTTGTCTGTGGTGCGTCATGCCTGTGTTTGCTGTGTCAGAAGACAGACACAGACAAGACGGCACAGCATGACAAGACATGGGACAATACAAGACAGCAAGGTACGGAACACAGACACTGGCATGCACAACATCAAGCAGACACAGACACAACACACCACAGACATGACACGACAAGACAGAACAGTGTGACAAAACATGGGACAGTACAAGATATCAAGGCACAGGACAGAACATAGACACAGAGACACAAGACAGCAAGGCACGGGACACAGACACAGGTATGCACAACACAAAGTAGACACAGGCATGCACAACACAAAGCAGACACAGACATGACATAACACAGACATGGCAAGACAAGACAGAACAGCATGACAAGACAATACAAGACAGCAAGGCACGGGACAGAGCACAGACACAGGCATACACAAGACATCACAAACACATGCATACACAACATAAAACAGACACCGACATGACACACCACAGGCACGACAGGACAGGACAAGACAATACAGCATGACAGGACATGGGACAATACAAGACATCAAGGCATGAGACAGAACATAGACACAGACACACAACACATCACAAACACAGGCATACACAACACAGAAAACACAGGCATGATGCACCACAGACAAAAAGACATCACGGCACAACACAACAAGACATGGGACAATACAAGACAGCAGGGCACAGAAGACAAACACAGGCATACACAACATGAAGCAGACACAGACACGACACACAACAGACATGACACGACAAGACAGAACAGTGACAAAACATGAGACAATACAAGACATCAAGGCACAGGACAGAACATAGACACAGACACACAAGACAGCAAAGCATGGGCCACATACACAGGCATGCAGAACACAAAGCAAACACAGACATGACATGCCATAGACATGACAAGACAAGACAGAACAGCATGACAAGACAATACAAGACAGCAAGGCACGGGAAAGAACACAGACACAGGCATATACAACACACAACAGAGACAGGCATACGCAGCACACAGCAGACACAGGCATATGCAACATGCAACAGACACTGGCATACACAACACACAGCAGACACACATGACAAGACAAGATGGCATGACATGACAAGATATGGGACAATACAAGACAGCACGGAACAGGATGGAACAGGGCAGGACAAGACAAGAAACACGAGACAAACTTCAAATCTTGATCAATCATAATAATAGGGCCTCTTTTGGACAAATATCAAATCTTGATCAATCATATTGATAGGGCCTCTTTTGGACAAAAATCAAATATTGATCAGTCATACTGTATCTTGATCAATCATATTGTTAGGGCCTCTTTTGGACAAAAATCAAATCTTGATCAATGACATTGATAGGGCCGCTTTTGGACAAACATCAAATCTTGATCAGTCATATTGATAGGGCTTCTTTTAGACAAAAATCAAATCTTGATCTGTCATATTGATAGGGCCTCTTTTGGACAAACATCAAATCTTGATCAGTCATATTGATAGGGCTTCTTTTAGACAAAAATCAAATCTTGATCTGTCATATTGATAGGGCCTCTGTTGGACAAAAATCAAATCTTGATCATTCATGTTATTAGGGCCTCTTTGGACAAACATCAAATCTTGATCAATCGTATTGATAGGGCCTCTTTTGAACAAAAATCAAATCTTGATCAATTATATTGATCAGGCCTCTTTTGGACAAAAATCAAATCTTGATCAATCATGTTGATAGGGCCTCTTTTGGACAAAAATCAAATCGTGATCAATCATATTAATAGGGCCTCTTTTGTATAAAAATCCAATCTTGATCAGTCATGTTGATAGGGCTTCTTTTGGACAAAAATCAAATCTTGATCAGTAGTATTGATAGGGCCACTTTTGGATAAAAATCAAATCTTGATCAATAGAATTGATAGGGCCTCTTTTGTGCAAAACTCAAATCTTGATCAATAATATTGATAGGGCCTCTTTTGGACAAAAACATCAAACCTTGATCAAATATCGATAGGGCCCCCTTTGGACAAAAAATCAAACCTTGATGAATATTGATAGGGCCTCTTTTGGTCAAAAAATCAAATCTTGCTCAATCATATTGATAGGGCCTCTTTTGGACAAAAATCAAATCTTGATCAATCCTATTGATAGAGCCTCTTTTGGACAAACATCAAATCTTGATCAATTGTATTGATAGGGCCTCTTTTGGACACACATCAAATCTTGATCAGTCATATTGATAGGGCCTCTTTTGGACAAAAATCAAATCTTCATCAGTCATATTGATAGGACTTCTTTCGGACAAAAATCAGATCTTGATCCATCATATTGGTAGGGCCTCTTTCAGACAAAAATCAAATCTTGATCAATCATATTGATAGGGCCTCTTTTGGACAAAAATCAAATCATAATCAATCATATTGATAGGGCCTCTTTTGGACAAAAATCAAATCTTGATCAATCATATTGATAGGGCCTCTTTTGGACAATCATCAGATCTCGATCAGTAGTATGGATAGGGCCTCTTTTGGACTAAAGTCAAATCTTGATCAATCATGTTGATAGGGCCTCTTTTGGACAAAAATCATACCTTGATCAATAACATTGATAGGGCCTCATTTGGACAAAAATCAAATCTTGATCAGTCATATTGATAGGGCCTCATTTGGACAAAAATCATACCTTGATCAATAATATTGATAGGGCCTCTTTTGGACAAAAATCAAATCTTGATCAATTGTATTGATAGAGCCTCTTTTGGACAATGATCCGATCTTGATCAGTAGTATTGATGGGGCCTCTTTTGAACTAAAATCAAATCTTGATCAATCATATTGATAGGGTCTCTTTTAGGAAAAAATCAAATCTTGATCAATCACAGTGATAGGGCTTCTTTTGGACAAACATCAAATCTTGATCAGTCATATTGATAGGGCCTCATTTGGACAAAAATCATACCTTGATCAATAATATTGATAGGGCCTCTTTTGGACTAATATCAAATCTTGATCAATCACAGTGATAGAGCCTCTTCTGGACAAAAATCAAATCTTGAACAATCACAGTGATAGGGCCTCTTTTTGGACAAAACTCAAATGTTGATCAATCATATTGATAGGGCCTCATTTGGACAAGCATCCAATTTTGATCAATAATATTGATTGTGCCTCTTTTGGACAAAAGTCAAATCTTGATCAATAATATTGATAGGGCCACTTTTGGACAAAAATCAAATCTTGATCAATAATATTGATAGGGCTTCTTTCGGACAAATATCATATCTTGATCAATCATATTGATAGGGCCTCTTTCAGACAAAAATCATACCTTGATCAATAATATTGATAGGGCCTCATTGGACAAAAATCAAATCTTGATCAATGATATTGATAGGGTCTCTTTTGGACAAAAGTCAAATCTTGATCAATCCTTGATACAGCCTCTTTTGGACAAAAATCTTGATGAATCATATTGATTGGGCCTCTTTTGGAGAAAAATCAAATCTTGATCAATCAGATTGATAGGGCCTCTTTTGGACAAATATCAAATCGTGATCAATCATATTGATAGGGCCTCTTTTGGACAAACATCAAATCTGGATCAATCATATTGATAGGGCCTCTTTTAGACAAGAATCAAATCTTGATCAATGACATTGATAGGACCTCTTTTGGACAAAAATCAAATCTTGATCAATCATATTGATAGGGCCTCTTTTGGACAAAAATCAAATCTTGATCAGTCATATTGATAGGGCTTCTTTTGGGCAAAAATCAAATCTTGATCAATAGTATTGATAGGGCCACTTTTGGATAAAAATCAAATATTGATCCATAATATTGATAGGGTCTCTCTTGGACAAAACTCAAATCTTGATCAATAATATTGATAGGGCCTCTTTTGGACAAAAAATCAAACCTTCATCAATATTGATAGGGCCCCTTTTGGACAAAAAATCAAATCTTAATAATGTTGATAGGGCCTCTTTTGGACAAAACTCAAATCTTGATTAATAATATTGATACGGCCTCTTTCAGACAAAAATTAAATCAAATCTTGATCAATCATATTGATAGGGCCTCTTTTGGACAAAAATCAAGCCTTGTCCAATCATATTGATAGGGCCTCTTTTGGACAAAAATCAAATCTTGATCGATCATATTGATAGGGCCTCTTTTGGACAAAAATCAAATCTTGATCAATCATATTGATAGTGCCTCTTTTGGACTAATATCAAATCTTGATCAATCATATTGATAGGGCCTCATTTGGACAAACATCAAATCTTGATCAATCCTATTGATAGGGCCTCATTTGGACAAACATCAAATCTAGGTGATCATATTGATAGGGCCTCATTTGGACAAACATCAAATCTTGATCAATCATATTGATACGACCTCTTTTGGACAAACATCAAATCTTTGTCATTCATTTTGTTAGGGCCTCTTTTGGACAAGCAGCAAATCTTGATTAGTCATATTGATAGGACCTTTTCTGGACAAAAATCAAATCTTGATCAATCATATTGATAGGGCCTCTTTTGGTCAAAATGAAATCTTGATCAATCATGTTGATAGGGCCTCTTTTAGACAAAAATCAAATCTTGATCAATCATATTGATTGGGCCTCTTTTGGACAAAAATCAAATCTTGATCAGTCTTATTGATAGGGCTTCTTTCAGACAAAAATCAAATCTTGATCAATCATATTGATAGGGCTTCATTTGGATAAAAATCAAATCTTGATGAATTGTTTTGATAGGGTCTCTTTTGGACAAAAATCAAATCTTGATCAATCATATTGATAGGGCCACTTTTGGACAAAAATCAAATCGTGATCAATCATATTGATAGGGCCACTTTTGGACAAAAATAAAATCTTGATGAATCATATTGATTGGGCCACTTTTGGACAAAAATTAAATCTTGATCAATCATATTGATGGGTCCTCTTTTGGACAAAAATCAAATCTTGATCAAACAGATTGTTAGGGCCTCTTTTGGACAAACATCAAATCTTGATCAGTCATATTGATAGGGCTTCTTTCGGACAAAAATCAAATCTTGATCAATCATATTGATAGGGCCTCTTTCGGTCACAAATCAAATCTTGATCAATCATATTGATAGGGCCTCTTTTGGACAAACATCAAATCTTGATCAATCAGATTGTTAGGGCCTCTTTTGGACAAACATCAAAGCTTCATCAATCATATTGATAGGGCGTCTTTTGGACAATCATCAGATCTTGATCAATCATATTGATAGGGCCTCTTTTGGACAAAAGTCAAATCTTGATCAATCATTGATAGGGCCTCTTTTGGACAAAAATCTTGATGAATCATATTGATAGGGCCTCTTTTGGAGAAAAATCAAATCTT